>JAUPTC010001607.1:0-22765 GCA_030762895.1 Sophora flavescens
TCATTTTAGTTTGAATAATTCTTATAATGATATATATAGTGATGTTGGATAATAATTAATAAGGATATTTTATACTTCTATTTCACCGGTGCTTCAAAGAGTGAAGTATCCAATTGTGAACTACTGCTATGTCGGTGCTTACAGTTTATAATTAGATCGCATTATCTTTATGTCAATAGACTTTCATGAAAAATTCATAGGTAGCACTGCCCACCACATCACCTCTTAGGTTTTTAATCTACTTTAGTAGTGATAAAAATAGTTTTTTAGATATTAATATATATTTTTAACATGAATGTCACACCTTTACACAATTTTTTTTTTTGTTAGAAAATTTATTTCTAACCTTTACACATATTTAATGTTAGATAAAATACATATGATAAGCCATGACAAACCAAGAATTACTCAGTCTCGTAGATATTATCTTTGGAATGGTAATCTTTCATGTCCATTATCATGTTTTTCTTTGTGGGAAATAAAGGAATAGCTAGTGGTGAAGCGAAACCTGATCTGATGTTTGCCCATTAAGATATGAATTATTGGGGAACTGAGCAGAAGCTAGATTTTCCACCAGGTCGGTAGCTGTGCTGATGGACAAAAGTGGTTGTGTAGAAGTATTTCCAAACATAGGCATGAAAGGAGCATGAGACATAGGCATATGTGGCACTTGGTCAGGGAAACCAAACATCCCAAGCAGTGGTGGAATAGGGAACTGAGGTAGGGTGCGTTCATCACATGATGAGCAGCGGTAGGTAACATCATAAGAGGCATACAAAGCCCTGTACCCATTGACATAACCTGCGTAATATATAACACTATAAGCTTCAGACATCTAATTAAATGATTGTTTAACACAAGGCCTAAAAACAATTTGATTAATGGAAAAGGCTCAAGTTACCTGTAACTGAAGCTTTAAGGTCTTAATAAATTGGATGGCATCATCAAGAATTAAAGATTTGTCCTCCTAATTAAGACATACAAGACAAAAGTACTATAGAATTAAAACAAGTGCAAGAAGGATTAACTACAGAAAAGTTATGTGTGCAAAGAAATAATTAAAGAAAATAATTTATAGATATATGCAGCAAGCATACCTTCTTGCAATTAGGTATGAGCTCTCTCAATACAAGCATCTTCTTGTTAATCTTACTCTTATCTCTTCACTTCTGTAAACATACACAGCAAAGAGGTAGACATTATTATTTAATCTCTTTTAAGTCTTCTTTATCATCTCCTAATTAATCTTTCCTTACCCTTTCATTTAAATTATGAATCTCTGCATCTATGCTTCTCATGACTCTGATGCGGGTACCCTCCCATGCAGGCTTTTCCTTCACCGCATCTTCTGGTTCTTCAGCATTCTGCACATAGTTTAATTCGGGTTCCTGATAATCATGGAAACCACCAAGGGAGGAGGAGGAAAAAGGTGAAATACACTCTAAAGGGCTCCACTTACATCATTTGAATATGTTGAGTAGTCATCAGTGTCTTCATGTTTACTTCTAAAAAGTTTTTGTTGTTTGATGCTCCAAATGAGCATATAGAAGAAGAATCTAGCAAGGGTTCATTACAAGAGTTAGTATCAGCTTTTCCCATTGCTCTAAGTCCCACTGAACTTGTTGTTTGGTTATAATATTGTGCACGGGATCCATGAAGTGCATTTTTATGACCAACAGCTTCAGAGTACTCGTTTGGAAGTGGTTTTTGACTTCTTGCAACAAAGGATACCAGGTTTGATGTGTCATAACTGAAATAGAATCACTCACTTTAACTAGGAACTAAAAGAAGAAAAAGAGAGAAACACATAACGTGCTTGAATGTGAAAAGGAAAAAAAAATATAACTTACAAGGAGGGTAGATGGGAGGAGCTTCTTGTCATCCCTGCTTGGGTGGACTCAGCCATTTTGTCAGCCATTGAATAATTATATGATCTTCCAAAAGAATCTCAGGTTTTTGCAGAAGCTAAACCGTGTGCAACACTTGCTTGACGTATATTGTAAAACTTGTTAAACCTTAAAACAAGTGCTTGTAGTATGCAGATGGAGAGAGGATCTAAGTTGTTACGTGTATGGCAGTTCTAGAAACGGACAATATAATAACGCATGTGGAAATCCTCACTGCTCAAATGACTCATATATACTAGTCAAGGTAGCTTGTTGGCATTACTTGTAACACCCGAGTTTTTACACATATGATTAATTATTTTATTTGGACGTGTATGTTTATTTTGTTATGTGGTTTAGTTTGAGTAAATATATTACTCTCTTCAAATTATTTTATTGGGTGCGTTAGCACTGACTTATTTCAGTGAATGCATGCTTACTAGACAATAATTTACGTTATCGTCTATTATTACCAGTACAGAAAAATGTGTTAAATAAAATGATTAAGAGAAAAGCATTTTCATATTTTCATTCTATTTAATTTTAGATTTGAAAATAAACTACTCTGGAATTAATCGGAGACTAATTTTGGATCATTGATTTTCTTGGTAGATCAATTTAACTGTCAATCTTTACTCTATTTTGTTTTTTTTTAAAGTATATATTTATCACTCATTATTTTTAGATCTTATGAGTAATACTATTTCCTTTTTTCTAAACTCAATCTCAACCACTTATTTGGTACCTAATCACTAAGTACTTGAAAAACAAATAAATAAAACCCCGAGTCCTTCCCTTCCACGTACGTGACAGAACCCCTCCTTCTTTTTTTATTTTCTCTTTCCTTTCTTCTTCTTCTTCCTCCCTCCAACTCCATCTCCTCATCCCTTGCTACTCTGAAACCTCACCGTGCCCACCACCACTAGACCGACGCCAGAGCTGTGCGACTGTCTCGTTCCATCCGCCCCTCTCTGCTCGTGTTCCTGCACGCGACTTCGGAGCAACTCGCTCCCGGTTCCATCATTTTATCTAGCGCCGCCCTCTGCCGCCGCGGTAAGGACCTTCTGATCATTGTCCATGGTGGTCTTCCACCATACCTTAGGGTATAAACCTTCTTTTCCTCCTTACATGAAGTTCACTCTTGCTTTTTGTTCATGGGTGTCTCAGAACCGCGTCACAGTCGTGCCGCCGTCTGCCGCCGCGCCAGTTGGACTTCCAACCACCATGTTCTATTCTCTTCACCTTGGATAAGTGTTTTACCCTCTAATCTCTTCTAGATTGAAAATCCCCAAAGCTGATTTTGAAACCCTAACCCTAACATTTTGATTTCCGCTTTAGACTTAGAAAATAAATGTGTATTCATAAAATTGAGACTACAAATTGATGTTTTATTAAACTAATTTCATGATTCTATGATTAGAATGATTTTTCCCCAATTTAGGATATGAACCCTAAAACCTCAATTCTATTTTTATTGAAATTGGTTATGTTCGGTAAAATTAAGTATGCATTTATGAAATTAGGACTTTTAGTTGATGATTCCTAAGTTCATTTTCATGATCCTTTAATCAAAACAAAGTTTCCTCAAAGGGTATTGTGAAGCTTAAGCTCCAAACATGATTTTCTTTGAAAATGACCTTGTTCGGTAATAAGATTAAGTGTTTAGATCAAATTAGAATGTGTATTTGATCATGTGTAATTGATTTCTTGATTTCTGGTTGCTGTGCGTTGTTGGATTCCCTCTCTAAGACGTTTGACACGGCTATGCTTGCTTGATGGAGCAGACAGTTACACTCTTGGAGCTAACGTGAGCATTAAGACGAGAATCCTTTACTTGTCTTCAAAGGTAAGGGGAGCTTTCCTAGGGATATTCAATAACTATATGCATGTGTGTATGTGTTTAATTGAGTGTTGTGAATATTATTGTGATATTGAGCCAATACTTGAATAAATTGTTTACTTGAACTATTGTGGTTATTACTTGAAGTTGAACATTACTTGCTTTAAAGTGTTATGAATTATATATATGTGATGAACTGTCATTAACTGTGATATTATTATTGTTGTGAATATATTACTGTTGATTGAAGTTTGAGAAGCCGGACTTGAGTCTGTTCTCAATGACTATAAGGATTAAAAGCCTTAATAAACCTCGAATAGAACTTTGAAAGTTTTGGGTTCATTTATAAAAGTTCCTTCTTTAAAGTGCTTACTTCAGAAGAATAAGATCTTTGTTTTTAGAAAAATGTTGAAGTGATTTTAAGTTGAAGGAAACTACCTTTTTATGATCAACAGTTTTGTACGAGAGAAAACCTTTTCGAACTGTATGTTTTATGAATGAAAAACCCTTTGAAAATATTTGACTTTATTCCATCAAGGAATTTCAAAAACAAACGAATTTCGTAAATGTTTTAGAAAAGATTTTGCAAAGGAAAATGATTTTCTCCTAAATGATTTGGAAACGTTCCGGTTACTTGGATAAGTGACCGAGGTTTTGTTTTGGATTTGATTTTCTCTGAGCGAAAAGTAAGCACATGTGAATTGAATCTAGTTCGCAAGACGTCGCTTCTAGTATACTGTAATATGCACGTTGATCCTTGATCCGTGTCACGTTGTTGTGGACTGTGTGTCCTAATCACGTTGTTGTGGACTGTGTGTCCTAACCACGTTGTGATGAACATTGTTAAAGGTGAATGTTGTTTTCTACGACCACAAGCCTAGAACATTGTTAAAGGATGTTAAGATCGCTTAAGTTTCAAGGATTGGAGTTAAACTCCCATTTCCATTCACATTTGGCCCAAAAGCCAATCACAACCAAAGTCAAGGTTACACTTCGCCAAACAATCTCACAATTATCCATACGCATCAATATATCAAGTTATATTGAATAATCACAATAATCAAGTTATTTGCAATAGCCAAGTATTAAATCCTCACTTTGATCCAATGATCAAAGTGATGGTGTTCAACATGTTAGAAATCATTTTCCAACCAATCAACATGTTAATGGGAAGCAATTCAAACCACAAACAAATTCCTCAACACAACCATATCTAGCACATAACCAAGCCATAAACAAATATTACAACCACACTCATACAAAGAGATAAATATACGTAGAATAACCCTTGGTATAGGATTTCCAACACTAGACAATTTAAAGCCATCTTCACATCCACCAATATGGTGTGATGTGGTTCACTCCCCCCTTACCTCTTGTAGACAAGAGATGATCATTTCCTTGGTTTTTCAACAGTTTGCTTCCCTCAGAGCGAAGTTGTGAGGTTCCAGTTTCCTCTAAACAGCTCTGGTCAACTCCCGAAACATGTGAAACCTGCTTCCCCAAGCAAACACAACCACTTTAACATCCCAGAGAGGGAGTCCAAAGTTCCCTCACTCGAGGTAACTCTGATACACTTGGCACCAAAGATGAAATGAATTTCAAAAGTTTTCATCCACAAGGGAAATTTCTAACCGTTTCCCAAGGCTAACATGATGTGATCTAAAAGAGATCACTCCATTTCTCAGCTGCATTCATTTACGGAAAAAGGCAAATGATCAAGTTCACAAAAATCAATTCTCCACAACAACGAAGAATTCAAACTGATTTAACCAACAAGTGTTACTTAGCCAACGATTGAAAAAAATCATTATATCAATAATGACAGAAGAATAAAAATCTTGATCAGTTTGCCTGAAGCATAACCAATATGAGGTAAAATGTTTGAAATCAAATCAACTCGAGGCAAGATCGCAATAAAGAAATAAGTAAAAAAAGAAAGAGTGATGAAATATCTCAAACATTCACAGGGATTAAAAATGACTCGTGTTCGAACCAAACAGTATAGTCGAAAGCTTACTCTCTATGGTATATTTTCCCATGTCTCAGACAGCTTTGAAAGTACACTAACGTCACTAGTTCCCTTGCCACTCTTCTTTTGAGTTCACTGACGAGGCGGCTATTCCCTCGACAGCTTTACAAACGATAGCCGATGGAACTCAAAACAACTAACATTTTCTAACAAACATTTCTTCAAGGCATAATCGTAGAACTCCATTCTCCGACACACCTCAAAATTTGCAAGAAAATAACTCGTTCAGAAGAATATCCTGAAAACTTCTTTAGCAACGGTTCTGTTCTCCGCTTCAACCAAAAAGGCAGTCAATCCTTACCGAGGTTAAGGATGACATAAATTAAAGTAAACTAGGCATCAAAATTCTATCCACTATCATTCCTCCATAGAAACAATAATGAAGAGAATATCAAACATCGTTATCTCCCTTCAGAACAACGTCAAGAAAACAGAAACACCGACAAGGATAGACCAAGATCGTCATCCTTTCAAACATTGGTTTTTCAGAGAAAACACAACACAAACGACAACAGGCCTATACCCCAAGCCCAAAAGACTCAGCCAGCTCTCATACCACCTAATGTAACACCCTTCTCGGGTGCTACATTTTCTGTGACATTTTAAGGCCGAAAAGTGGGTTAATTAAATTCCTGTAATAAAATGCGGTAATTTTTTTTTCTTTGAAGATCAATGGAATGGATCAAGGTAAGAATTCTCAAAGTTTGAAAGAAAACATTTCGAAATGTCCCCTTTGAAAAATGGAGTTTGGATGAAGTCAGAATACCTGATAAAACATTTTATAACATCAAATATTTTTCTCTTTTCTCAAGGTAAGCAATAAAACATCCAACCTCATCAAATATTTACATAATACAGTCCAGGTTGCTCAGAAGATAACAGTGCACTAAAACATTTACTAATCATGATTAAGGTTGTAAGTTCAAAAATTATTTACACAATACCCAACCCTACTCATAAACTGAAAACATAAAGATACACAGACCCAACATAAAGCTATGGAGATGCAGCTCCTAAAATATAAGATACTTGGAGTTGCAGCTCCATAAACAGTAACATTAACTCCCAGACATCCCAAGCTGGCCAAACCAAAATATAAAAGACCATCATCTCTCGTACATTGTGAGAAGAACAAACCCAACTGACGAGATCTAGAGGAAACTCTATTTGAGTGCACTATTGACATCGTCACAAAAGACATCACTAGAGCCATTACAAAAGTAGCTCTCAAACTAAGCCATTTCCCTAACCAAGAGAAAAGTCATAGCCAACAGACCAACGACAATCATGCCTGTCTCAAGAGAAGAATGGTCAGGCATGACAGAAAAATACAAAGACCATCAACTTGAACCATCTAAAAGCTGAAAGACGTCCACTGTAACACCCTTCTCGGGTGCTACATTTTTTGTGACATTTTAAGGCCGAAAAGCAGTCTAATTAAATTCTCTGCAATAAAATAGGGTAAATTTTTTTTTCTTTGAAGATCAATGGAATGGATCAAGGTAAGAATTCTCAAAGTTTGAAAGAAAACATTTCGAAATATCCCCTTTGAAAAATGGGGTTTGGATGAAGTCAGAATACCTAATAAAACATTTTATAATATCAATTCTTTTTCTTTTTCTCAAGGTAAGCAATAAAACATCCAACCTCATCAAATACTTGCATAATACAGTGCAGGGTTACTCAGAAGATAACAGTGCACTAAATCATTTACAAATCATAATTAAGGTTATAAGTTCGAAAATTATTTACATAAAACCCAACCCGACTCATAAACTGAAAACATAAAGATACATAGACCCAACATAGAGCTATGGAGACACAGCTCCTAAAATACAAGGTACTTGGAGTCGCAGCTCCATAAACAGTAACATTAGCTCCCAGACATCCCAAACTGGCCAAACCAAAATGTAAAAGACCATCATCTCTCGAACATCGTGAGAAGAACAAACCCAGCTGACGAGATCTAGCGGAAACACTATTTTAGTCAACGATTGATGTCGTCACAAAAGACATCTCTAGAGCTATTACAAAAGTAGCTCTCGGACTAAGCCATTTCCCTAACCAAGAGAAAAGTCATAGCCTACAGACCATCGACAATCATGCCTCTCTCAAGAGAAGAAAGGTCAGGCATGACAAAAAAACAAATCAGTGTAACCACAATCTCATCAAGCATGACTGGACACTGTTAGTTCACAGAGACTCAAGAATAGAGATAACTGATTGAAACTGCATAGTCCCATACCTACACAGCCTCAAGGGAGATTTGACCCTAACTCCGGAGCTAAGAGAACATTCGGAAAGAGTGATTAGAGCACATGTTTCACAACTTCCAATATTAGGCATCTTGTGCGTCCGTTAGTAATAGCCACATAGTGGTACTATAATTGATTGTGAAACACTCTCGATAATCATGACCGGCTAGCATCTAGTCGTTGATGTTAGTGTATTGCATAGAACACCACGACCAAGAAGAATCACCAACTGGTCATTTGTGACCCTCCTACCCCGAACACCCCCAAGACCATTTAAGATTGTCACTAGCACGTCCTCATGCGCACATGCATGTCGGCTCAACTTCCTAGGCACAAAGGCCTTACAGAACATAGTATCAACTATGTGTTTAAGCAATAATGCGGTTAATGGCGTGTGCGTTCATATTTATCCACCGGATAAATTTCGGGGTTCCTTACGGAGACCAAAAGCTATTTCGTTCATATTTATCCACCGGATAAAATTTGTGGTTCCTTACGGAAACCAAAAGCCATTCTAGAGGCAAAGCAGACAGTACCAACCTCTTGGGAATCACCCCTCGTTGGACTATCCATGTTTCAACGCTTTAGTACATTATGAAGGTTGGTCATTCGACACCAACTAAATTATGCCTCTTTAAGTCCATTCTCGAATAAGATTACTTGTCGAGCAAGAAACCTCAAAACACTCTCTGTCATTAAGTATTATGGATATAAGGATGAGTGAATCGTACTTACTTTATGACATATGGTCTTGCTCCACCATGAGTCATAATCATTAAGTCTTTGTCTTCACTAAGCCATCCTCGACTTAGGTTTTTCAATTAACTTGAAATATTAGTCATGACGACTAAAATCCTTTTAGTTAAAAATCAATACTCCTTGACTAAAACCAAACCATTTGAAGATAAATTCAAATAAAGACATATTGTCATCAAATCCCTCAAAACACTTGAAATACATAAAAGGTGGTTTTGTCCCATTTCACTAAATTTAGGACCTAAACCCCACATTTTCACAAGTACGACTCCTTTTTCTCAATTCTTTCACTCTCTTGAGTTCCATTACTCATGTTAAGGTATTAAAATACCAAATTAAGGTCTTGAATAACATTTCACTCAAAAGTCTTAAAACTTGACATAAAGCTTCTAATTGATTTCTACACAAGTTCTGGGAAGAGAAAGCCAGATAATATAATCATATTTAGGGATGGTGTAAGTAAATCACAATTTAATCGAAGTCATTTAGGAATAAGCTTAACACTTTAAGACGGTTTTAAACACTGTAAAAACAACTTTGGAAGAATAATACTTTCTTCTTATCTTCATTTTTCCTTAAAACAGTTATTTCTTCGGTTTCTAAACTATAACTTTGGTAAATCAAAATATAACGTACGATTAAAATAGTTCTCAATCCATTTCTAAGACCTTAATCAAAATCAAAGTTCTGAAATAATTGTTCAAAACGAAATCAATTTTCCTTTATGGATTTAACATTCATCTTCTCACTTAAGGATATTAAAGTCATTTAAATTTCAAGGATTGGAGTTAAACTCCCATTTCCATTCACATTTGGCAAAAAGTCAATCACAACCAAAGTGAAGGTTATACTTCACCAAATAATCTCACAATTACACATACGCATCAATATATCAAGTTATATCGAATAATCACAATAATCAAGTTATTTGCAATAACCAAGTATTAAAATCGTCACTTTGATCCAATAATCAAAGTGATGGTTTTCAACATGCGAGAAATCATTTTCCAACCAAGCAATCACACCAATAAACATAGATCAAACAACAATTAACCACTACAATCATGTCCTCATAAGGGACTAATTAAACAAACTGGAAAATCCTTAACATAGGATTTTCCGACAACCAAATAAATAAAGCCATCTTCACATCCACCAATATGGTGTGATGTGGTTCACTCCCCCCTTACCTCTTGTAGACAAGAGAGGACCATTCCTTTGGTTTTCAACAGTCAGCTTCTCTCAGAGCGAAGCTGCACATGGCTAAACTCCAACTCGACGTTCCAGTTTCCTCTAAACACCTTGCAACAGGTGCAGATAACTCTTGTCAGCTCCCGAAGAACGTAAAACCTTCTTCCCCAAGGAAACACAATTACGATAACATCCCGGAGAGGGAGTCCAAGCATTTTTCAACAACCAGACAAATCAAACAATTAACTACCCATCATCAAACGCTCACTCTTAAGTTGATTTAAATGCTTAATTTCTCAAAACATGGTCACATTCAACAGAAATCAGATTTGGGCAACATAGTGCTCATCACCACAATTTAGGCAAAATGAGATTTTATCATAAGATTACAAAATCAGTTTGGTATACATAAATTGACAGTCCCAATTATATAACAACATAGTTAATTTCACAAAACACAACCAATTTCAAATAAAAATCAGATTGGGGCTTTATGGTTCAAATCATAATTTGGGGAAAAGCCATCTACTTAAATAATGGTGAAATTGATTTAGGGAAACACTAATTTACAGTCCTAATTACACAGAACAAGGTTCAATTTCAAAATTACAATCTGATTTCAAAAGGCTAGAGTTAGGGTTTCAAAATCAATTTGGGGAAAACTCATTCTAACCAAAGAATAATGAAATCAACATATGAAAATACTAAATTACAGTCCCAATTGCATAACATTAAAGTTAATTTAACGTTTGAAGTCTGAAATCAAAATGCTAGGGTTTGAGGAATTGGGATTTTTGAAACTGAAACACTTTGGGTTAAATTTTCACTTACCCAACAAGGAGAGGAAAAGATGGTGGCGACTTGGGTGGTGACCGGCGACAGCGGAGGCTCCGGTGTTGTGAACCCCCCTTGTCTTGTCTAAACGGCTAGCATTATTTAATTTGAACTGGGTTGATGCCGTGAAACCTATGATCTAGATCCTATCAACATGCCTCTGATAGGGTGTAACCCCTAAAGGGATATTATTCACATGCCATACAGATACACTTACACCAATCATAGTGTCAATAGTGGATCCCTATGTAAATTGTTGGGCTTGAACTTTAATGGGCTGCCTTCTGAATACCACTGCTCGTTGAACCCTTGTGTTGAACCTGGGATTTGTGATCAGATTTGAACCCCCCTAGGTTCGAGGTTTCTTGGATACCCTGAAATATTGTGGAGGACTCCTCTTGTAAGGCATTGATCCAATCGATGAGATCCTGACTAGATCCAACCTCGGTTATGCCAATGGATATCTGCCGCAAAGGGGCTGCCAGGGCATATGAACCGGGACCAATCTCCACTTTAATCCCCATTATTTATTTCCAAATTCGAATTTCGAATTTAAAGGGTGGAGCGGGTTATCTAAGCTCTGTATCCAACACCTGATTGACTGGCAGGAAATGCTTTCCCTTTTGTTTTTCCTTTTCCGTACCCGACAATTGATAGTGGTGGGTCCCACACAGTTGGGGGTGGCCAATCGATGAGATCCTGACTAGATCCAACATCGGTTATGCCAATGGATATCTGCCTCAGAAGGGCTGCCGGGGGCATATGAACTGGGACCAATCTCTACTTTAATCCCCATTATTGATTTCTAAATTCGAATTTTGAATTTAAAGGGTGGAGCGGGTTATCTAAGCTCTGTATACAACACTTGATTGACTGGTAGGAAATGCTTTCCCTTTTGTTTTTCCTTTTCCGTACCCGACAATTGATAGTGGTGGGGCCCACACAGTTAAGGGCTGCCATCCGGTAATATTATAACGGATGACCGCATTGGGCTTCAGTGACTTTTAGTCCCAAGGCCCAATATTGGAGTTCTAGTATTCACAATAATGCCATTGGTGTCTCGAGTATATATAGGACACCATCCACCGATTCATTTAGAGTTTTTGAGTTCCACTAGACACCGATTGAGTGTGCCTCATGGCACCACCTAATAGGTTCAGGGTTTATGCTAATTTTTTTTTATTACTTATCCACGTTGTTCATTGTCTCCTTCAGACGCTCTTTCCCAATTAAAAAACCTACAGACACCTGTCAACAAAAAATTCATCCTTGTCTGCCAAGAACACCACGAAGATGGGAACCCTCATCTCCACGTTCTCATCCAGTTCGAAGAAAAGTTCAACTGCAAGAATCCAAGATTCTTCGACCTGGTATCCTCAACCAGGTCAGCACATTTCCATCCGAACATTCAGGGAGCTAAATCAAGTTCGGATGTTAAACAGTATATCAAAAAGGAAGGAGTATTCGTGGACTGGGGAGAATTCTAGATAGATGCTAGAAGTGCTCGTGGTGGTCAACAATCAATACAGGAGGTATATGCAAAAGCATTGAACTCCGGTAATAAATGCGAGGCATTAAATGTCATTAAGGAGCTAGATCCTAAATCATTTGTTTTACAGTTTCATAATCTAAATAGTAATTTAGATCGCATTTTCACTCCACTACAAGCAGAATATATTCCCGTGTTCACGTCTTTCTCCATAACAGATGATATGAAACAATGGCTTGGTGACAATTTATTATTTGAAGACGGTGCTGCTATGCGGCCTGAAAGACCCAAGAACATAATCATTGAGGGTGCTAGCAGGACAGGGAAGACTATGTGGGTCCGTTCATTGGGTAAACATAATTATTTATGTGGACATCTAGATTTTAATCCACGTGTTTAATCCAATGATGATCAATATAACGTCATTGATGATGTCACTCCCAATTATTTAAATTTAAAGCACTGGAAAGAAATAATTGGGGCTCAGAGGGATTGGCAAACAAACTGTAAGTACAGGAAACTAGTTCAAATTAAAGGCGGTATCCCGGCAATCGTGCTGTGCAATCCTGGTGAGGGGTCCAGCTATAAAGCCTTCCTCGATAAGGATAAAAATGAAGGGCTCGGAAACTGGACCATCCATATTGCTCAGTTCGAGTTCATCGACTCCCCCCTCTATCAAACCACAACATAATGCATCTAAGAAAAAGAAGTCGAGAAGAGTTAGAATCGACTTCCTATGTGGCTGTTCAAGCTATGTCTAGCTCAACTACAGAAGCATGGGATTCACACACAGGGGAATCCATTACACGACATCAACTGGAGAATGGCGTCTATATCTGGGAGGTGCCAAATCCCCTCTATTTCAAGATCCTGGACCACAAAATCAGGATCTTCCCAACCAACAACGACCTGATAACACTGGAGGTGAGGTTCAACCACAACCTGCGAAAGAGACTGAGCCTTCGCAAGTGCTACCTGACATGGTCAATATGGACGACCTTGCATCCATTGACTGGGATTTTTTTTACTAGAATTAGGTTCAATGTTCTTAGATTTTTAGAGGAAGTTAGTGCAATTTCCATAAATAATGTTGTAAGGGCAATCAGACATTATTTAATTGATGTATTAGGATTTCTCATCCGTTCTGTACAATAATATTGTCATATTCAATATAAACTTTATTGATCAAACATTCTTGATATAAAAATACACTATCCACTATAGGGTACCTAAGATCTCCTCAATGGGATTTACAATATACAAGTACAGAGCATTCCTCTGGATATTAGATAAATCAGCTATTGTTCCCCCCTTAAAATCGGTATTACAAATGAACTAATGATACTTGTTCCAGCCGAATGTCAATCTACCAGTTGAGTAGGTTGAATCTCCAAACATATCAAACTTGTGTTTACCAACAAGCCTGAAACGATCTCTCTGATTGGGACCAACAAAAGCAGTTGCAACATTGTTACAAGATGTGGTGAACATAGACCCAAATGATGGGAGGGTATTCTCGGGCCTGTATTATTTAATTTGAACTGGGTTGATGCCTTGAAACCTGTGATCTGGATCCTATCAACATGCCTCTCATAAGGTGTAACCCCTAAAGGGATATTACTCACATGCCATACAGATACACTTACACCAATCATAGTGTCAATAGTGGATCCCTGTGTAAATTGTTGGGCTTGAACTTTAATGGGCTGCCTTCTGAATACCACTGCTCGTTGAACCCTTGTGTTGAACCTGGGATTTGTGATCAGATTTGAACCCCCCTTGGTTCGAGGTTTCTTGGATACCCTGAAATATTGTGGAGGACTCCTCTTGTAAGGCATTGATCCAATCGATGAGATCCTGACTAGATCCAACCTCGGTTATGCCGATGGATATCTGCCTCAAAAGGGCAGCCAGGGCATATGAACCGGGACCAATCTCCACTTTAATCCCTATTATTGATTTCCAAATTCGAATTTCGAATTTAAACTGTGGAGCGGGTTATCTATGCTTTGTATCCAACACCTGATTGACGGGAAGGAAATTCTTTCCCTTTTGTTTTTCTTTTTTCGTACCCGACAATTGATAGTGGTGGGGTCCACACAATTGGGGGCGGCCAATCGATGAGATCCTGACTAGATCCAACCTCGGTTATGCCAATGGACATCTGCCTCAAAAGGGCTGCCAGGGCATATGAACCGGGAACAATCTCCACTTTAATCCCCATTATTGATTTCCAAATTCGAATTTCAAATTTAAAGGGTGGAGCGGGTTATCTAAGCTCAGTATCCAACACCTGATTGACTGGCTGGAAATGCTTTCCCTTTTGTTTTCCCTTTTCCGTACCCAACAATTGATAGTGGTGGGGCCCACACAGTTGGGGGCAGCCAATCGATGAGATCCTGACTAGATGCAACCTCGGTTATGCCAATGGATATCTGCCTCAAAAGGGCTGCCGGGGCATATAAACCGGGACCAATCTCCACTTTAATCCCCATTATTGATTTCCAAATTCGATTTTCAAATTTAAAGGGTGGAGCGGGTTATCCAAGATATGTATCCAACACCTAATTGACTTGCAGGAAATGTTTTCCCTTTTGTTTTTCCTTTTCCGTACACGACAATTGATAGTGGTGGGTCCCACATAGTTGGGGGCGGCCAATCGATAAGATCCTAACTAGATCCAACCTTGGTTATGCCAATGGATATCTGCCTCAAAAGGGCTGCAAGGGCATTTGAACCGGGACCAATCTCCACTTTAATCCCCATTATTGATTTCAAAATTCTAATTTCGATTTTAAAGGGTGGAGCGGGTTATCTAAGCTCTGTATCCAACACCTGATTGACTGGCAGGAAATGCTTTCCCTTTTGTTATTCCTTTTTCGTACCCGACAATTGATAGTGGTGGGGCCCACACAGTTGGGGGCGGCCAAGCAATGAGATCCTGACTAGATCCAACCTCGGTTATGCCAATGGATATCTGTCTCGAAAGGGCTGCCAGTGCATATTAATCGGGACCAATCTCCACTTTAATCCCCATTATTGATTTCCAAATTCTAATTTCGAATTTAAAGGGTGGAGCGGGTTGTCTAAGCTCTGTATCCAACACCTGATTGACTGGAAGGAAATGCTTTCCCTTTTGTTATTCCTTTTCCGTACCCGACAATTGATAGTGGTGGGACCGACACAGTTGGGGGTGGCCAATCGATGAGATCCTGACTAGATGCAACCTCGGTTATGCCAATGGATATTTGCCTCAAAAGGGCTGCCAGTGCATATGAATCGGGACCAATCTTCACTTTAATCCCCATTATTGATTTCCAAATTCAAATTTCGAATTTAAAGGGTGGAGCGGGTTATTTAAGCTCTGTATCCAACACCTGATTGACTGGCAGGAAATGCTTTCCCTTTTGTTTTTCCTTTTCAGTACCCGATATTTGATAGTGGTGGGGCTCACACAGTTGGCAAGGCAAATCGATGAGATCCTGACTAGATCCAACCTCGGTTATGCCAATGGGTATCTGCCTCAGAAGGGCTGCCGGGGCATATGAACCGGGACCAATCTCCACTTTAATCCCCATTATTGATTTCCAAATTCGAATTTCGAATTTAAAGGGTGGAGCAGGTTATCTAAGCTCTGTATCCAATACCTGATTGACTGGCAGGAAATGTTATCCCTTTTGTTTTTCCTTTTCCGTACCAGACAATTGATTGTGGTGGGGCCCACATATTTGGGGGCGGTCAATCTATGAGATCCTGACGAGATCCAACCTCGGTTATGCCAATGGATATCTGCCTCATAAGGGCTGTCGTTTCATATGAACCGGGAGAAAACTCCACTTTAATTCCAATTATTGATTTCAAATTCGAATTTCGAATTTAAAGTGTGGAGCAGGTTATCTAAGCTATTCATCCAACACCCGATTGACGGGCAGGAAATGCTTTTTACCCTTTGTTTTTCCTTTTCTGTACCCGACAATTAATAGTGGTGGGTCCCACCAGTTGAGGGCAGCCAATCGATGAGATCCTGACTAGATCAAACATCGGTTAAGCCAATGGATATCTGCCTCAGAAGGGCTGCCGGGGCATATGAACCATGACCAATCTCCACTTTAATCCCCATTATTGATTTCCAAATTCGAATTTCGAATTCAAAGGGTGGAGAGGGTTATCTAAGCTCTGTATTCAACACCTGATTGACTGGCAGGAAATGCTTTCCCTTTTGTTTTTCCTTTTCCATACCCGACAATTGATAGTGGAGGGGCCCACACAGTTGGGGGCGACCAATCGATGAGATCCTGACTAGATCCAACCTTGGTTATGCTAATGGATATCTGCCTCAGAAGGGCTTCCGGGGCATTTTAACCGGGACCAATCTCTACATTAATCCCCATTATTGATTTCCAAATACGAATTTCTAATTTAAAGGGTGGAGCGGGTTATCTATGCTCCATATCCAACACCTGATTGACTGGCAGGAAATGTTTTCCCTTTTGTTTTTCCTTTTCCATTCCCCACAATTGATAGTGGAGGGGCACACAGAGTTGGGGGCGACAAATCGATGAGATCCTGACTAGATCCAACCTTGGTTATGCCAATGGATATCTGCCTCAGAAGGGCTTCCGGGGCATTTTAACTGGGACCAATCTCTACATTAATCCCCATTATTGATTTCCAAATACGAATTTCTAATTTAAAGGGTGGAGCGGGTTATCTATGCTCCGTATCCAACACCTGATTGACTGGCAGGAAATGCTTACCCTTTTGTTTTTTCTTTTCCATACCCGACAATTGATAGTGGAGGGGCCCACACAGTTGGGGGCGACCAATCGATGAGATCCTGACTAGATCCAACCTCGGTTATACCAATGGATATCTGCCTCAGAAGGGCTGCTGGGGCATATGAACCGGGACCAATCTCCACTTTAATCCCCATTATTGATTTCCAAATTTGAATTTCGAATTCAAAGGGTAGAGCAGGTTGTCTAATCTCTATATCCAACACCTGATTGACTGGCAGGAAATGCTTTCCCTTTTGTTTTTCCTTTTCTGTACCTGATATTTGATAGTGGTGGGGCTCACACAGTTGGGGCGGCAAATCGATGAGATCCTGACTAGATTCAACCTCGATTATGCCAATGGATATCTGCCTCAAAAGGGCTGCCGGGGCATATAAACCGGGACCAATCTCCACTTTAATCCCCATTATTGATTTCCAAATTTGAATTTCGAATTCAAAGGTTGGAGAGGGTTATCTAAGCTCTGTATCCAACACCTGATTGACTGGTAGGAAATGCTTTTTCCCTTTTGTTTTTCCTTTTCTGTACCTGACAATTAATAGTGGTGGGGCCCACCAGTAGAGGGCAGCCAATCGATGAGATTCTTACTAGATCCAACCCCCGTTAATCCAATGGATATCTGCCTCAGAAGGGCTGCCGGGGCATATGAACCGGGACCAATTTCCACTTTAATCCCCATTGTTGATTTCCAAATTCGAATTTCGAATTTAAAGGGTGGAGCCGGTTATCTAAGCACTTATCCAACACCTGATTGACTGGAAGGAAATGCTTTCCCTTTGGTTTTTCCTTTTCCATACCCGACAATTGATAGTGGAGGGCCCCACATAGTTAGGGGCGGCCAATCTATGAGATCTTGACTAGATCCAACCTCGGTTATCCAATGGATATCTGCCTCAGAAGGGCTGCCCGGGCATATGAACCGGGACCAATCTCCACTTTAATCCCCATTATTGATTTCCAAATTCGAATCTAAAATTGAAAGGGTGGAGCGGGTTATCTAAGCTCAATATCAAGCACCTGATTGGCTGGCTAGAAATTCTTTCCCTTTTGTTTTTCCTTTTTCGTACCCGACAATTGATAGTGGTGGGACCCACACAGTTAGGGGCAGCCAATCGATGAGATCCTGACTAGATGCAACCTCGGTTATGCCAATGGATATCTGCCTCGAAAGGGCTGCCGGGGCATATGAACCGGGACCAATCTCCACTTTAATCCCCATTATTGATTTCCAAATTCGAATTTCAAATTTAAAGGGTGGAGCGGGTTATCCAAGATATGTATCCAACACCTGATTGAATGGCAGGAAATGCTTTCCCTTTCGCTATTACTTTTCCGTACCCAACAATTGATAGTGGTGGGGCCCACACAGTTGGGGGCGGCCAATCGATGAGATTCTGACTAGATCCAACCTCGGTTATGCCAATGGATATTTGCCTCAAATGGGCTGCCAGTGCATATGAATCGGGACCAATCTCCACTTTAATCCCCATTATTGATTTCCAAATTCTAATTTCGAATTTGAAGGGTGGAGCGGGTTATCTAAGCTCAGTATCCAATACCTGATTGACTGGTTGGAAATGCTTTCCCTTTTGTTTTTCCTTTTTCGTACCCTACAATTGATAGTGGTGGGGCCCACAGAGTTGGGGGCGGCCAATTGAAGAGATCCTGACTATATCCATCCTTGGTTATACTAATGGGCATCTGCCTCAGAAGGGCTATCGGGGCATATGAATCGGGACCAATCTCCACTTTAATCCCCATTATTGATTTCAAATTCGAATTTCGAATTTAAAGTGTGGAGCAGGTAATCTAAGCTATGTATCCAACACCTGATTGACGGGCAGGAAATGCTTTTTCCCTTTTGTTTTTCCTTTTCTGTACCCGTCAATTAATAGTAGTGGGGCCCACCAGTTGAGGGCAGCCAATCGATGAGATCCTGACTAGATCCAACCTCGGTTTGGCCAATGGATATCTGCCTTAAAAGGGCTGCCAGGGCATATGAACCGGGACCAATCTCCACTTTAATACCCATAATTGATTTCCAAATTCGAATTTCGAATTTAAAGGGTGGAGTGGGTTATCTAAGCTCTTATCCAAAACCTGATTGACTGGCAGGAAATGCTTTCCCTTTTGTTATTCCTTTTCCGTACCCGACAATTGATAGTGGAGGGGCCCACACAGTTGGGGGCGACCAATCGATGAGATCCTGACTAGATCCAACCTCGGTTATGCCAATGGATATCTGCCTCAGAAGGGCTACCGGGACATATGAACCGGGACCAATCTCCACTTTAATCCCCATTATTGATTTCCAAATTCGAATTTCCAATTTAAAGGGTGGAGGGGGTTATCTAAGCTCTGTATCCAACACCAGATTGACTGGCAGGAAATGCTTTCCCTTTTGTTTTTCCTTTTCCGTACCCGACAATTGATAGTGGAGGGGCCCACACAGTTGGGGGCGGCCAATTGATGAGATCCTGACTAGATCTAACCTCGGTTATGCCAATGGATATCTACCTCAGAAGGGCTGCCGGGGCATATGAACCGGGACCAATCTCAACTTTAATCCCCATTATTGATTTCCAAATTCGAATTTCGAATTCAAAGGGTAGAGCGGGTTATCTAAGCTCTGTATCCAACACCTGATTGACTGGCATGAAATGCTTTCCATTTTGTTTTTCCTTTTCTGTACCCAATATTTGATAGTGGTGGGGATCACACAGTTGGGACGACAAATCGATGAGATCCTGACTAGATCCAACCCCGGTTATGCCAATGGATATCTGCCTCAGAAGGGCTTCCGGGGCATATGAACCGGGACCAATCTCTACTTTAATCCCCATTATTGATTTCCAAATACGAATTTCGAATTTAAAGGGTGGAGCGGGTTATCTTAGCTTCGTATCCAACACCTGATTGACTGGCAGGAAATGCTTTCCCTTTTGTTTTTCCTTTTCCGTACCCGACAATTGATAGTGGAGGGGCCCACACAGCTGGGGGCGGCCAATCGATGAGATCCTGACAAGACCCAACCTCGGTTATGCCAATGGATATCTTCCTCAGAAGGGCTGCGGGGCATATGAACCAGGACCAATCTCCACTTTAATCCCCTTTATTGATTTCCAAATTCGAATTTCGATTTTAAAGGGTGGAGGGGGTTATCTAAGCTCTGTATCCAATACCTAATTGACTGGCAGGAAATGCTTTCCCTTTTGTTTTTCCTTTTCCGTACCATACAATTGATAGTGGAGGGGCCCACACAGTTGGGGGCGGCCAATTGATGAGATCCTGACTAGATCCAACCTCGGTTATGCCAATGGATATCTACCTCAGAAGGGCTGCCGGGGCATATGAACCGGGACCAATCTCCACTTTAATCCCCATAATTGATTTCAAATTCGAATTTCGAATTCAAAGGGTAGAGCGGGTTATCTAAGCTTTGTATCCAACACCTGATTGACTGGCATGAAATGCTTTCCATTTTGATTTTCCATTTCTGTACCCAATATTTGATAGTGGTGGGGATCACACAGTTGGCACGGCAAATCGATGAGATCGTGACTAGATCCAACCCCGGTTATGCCAATGGATATCTGCCTCAGAAGGGCATCCGGGGCATATGAACCGGGACCAATCTCTACTTTAATCCCCATTATTGATTTCCAAATACGAATTTCGAATTTAAAGGGTAGAGCGGGTTATCTTAGCTTCGTATCCAACACCAGATTGATTGGCAGGAGTGCTTTCCCTTTTGTTTTTCCTTTTCCGTACCCGACAATTGATAGTGGAGGGGCCCACACAGTTGGGGGCGGCCAATTGATGAGATCCTGACTAGATCTAACCTCGTTTATGCCAATGGATATCTTCCTCAGAAGGGCTGCGGGGCATATGAACCAGGACCAATCTCCACTTTAATCCCCTTTATTGATTTCCAAATTCGAATTTCGAAATCAAAGGGTAGAGCGGATTATCTAAGCTTTGTATCCAACACCTGATTGACTGGCATGAAATGATTTCCATTTTGTTTTTCCTTTTCTGTACCCAATATTTGATAGTGGTGGGGATCACATAGTTGGGACGACAAATCGATGAGATCCTGACTAGATCCAACCCCGGTTATGCCAATGGATATCTGCCTCAGAAGGGCTTCCGGGGCATATGAACCGGGACAAATCTCTACTTTAATCCCCATTATTGATTTCCAAATACGAATTTCGAATTCAAAGGGTGGAGCGGGTTATCTTAGCTTCGTATCCAACACCTGATTGATTGGCAGGAAATGCTTTCCCTTATGTTTTTCCTTTTCCGTACCCGACAATTGATAGTGGTGGGGCCCACACAGCTGGGGGCGACCAATCGATGAGATCCTGGCAAGACCCAACCTCGGTTATGCCAATGGATATCTTCCTCAGAAGGGCTGCGGGGCATATGAACCAGGACCAATCTCCACTTTAATCCCCTTTATTGATTTCCAAATTCGAATTTCGATTTTAAAGGGTGGAGGGGGTTATCTAAGCTCTGTATCCAATACCTAATTGACTGGCAGGAAATGCTTTCCCTTTTGTTTTTCCTTTTCCGTACCATACAATTGATAGTGGAGGGGCCCACACAGTTGGGGGCGGCCAATTGATGAGATCCTGACTAGATCCAACCTCGGTTATGCCAATGGATATCTACCTCAGAAGGGCTGCCGGGGCATATGAACCAGGACCAATCTCAACTTTAATCCCCATTATTGATTTCCAAATTCGAATTTCGAATTCAAAGGGTAGAGCGGGTTATCTAAGCTCTGTATCCAACACCTGATTGACTGGCATGAAATGCTTTCCATTTTGTTTTTCCTTTTCTGTACCCGATATTTGATAGTGGTGGGGATCACACAGTTGGGGCGGCAAATCGATGAGATCGTGACTAGATCCAACCCCGGTTATGCCAATGGATATCTGCCTCAGAAGGGCATCCGGGGCATATGAACCGGGACCAATCTCTACTTTAATCCCCATTATTGATTTCCAAATACGAATTTCGAATTTAAAGGGTAGAGCGGGTTATCTTAGCTTCGTATCCAACACCCGATTGATTGGCAGGAGTGCTTTCCCTTATGTTTTTCCTTTTACGTACCCGACAATTGATAGTGGAGGGGCCCACACAGCTGGGGGCGGCCAATCGATGAGATCCTGACAAGATCCAACCTCAGTTATGCCAATGGATATCTTCCTCAGAAGGGCTGCGGGGCATATGAACCAGGACCAATCTCCACTTTAATCCCCTTTATTGATTTCCAAATTCGAATTTCGAAATCAAAGGGTAGAGCGGATTATCTAAGCTTTGTATCCAACACCTGATTGACTGGCATGAAATGATTTCCATTTTGTTTTTCCTTTTCTGTACCCAATATTTGATAGTGGTGGGGATCACACAGTTGGGACGACAAATCGATGAGATCCTGACTAGATCCAACCCCGGTTATGCCAATGGATATCTGCCTCAGAAGGGCTTCCGGGGCATATGAACCGGGACAAATCTCTACTTTAATCCCCATTATTGATTTCCAAATACGAATTTCGAATTCAAAGGGTGGAGCGGGTTATCTTAGCTTCGTATCCAACACCTGATTGATTGGCAGGAAATGCTTTCCCTTATGTTTTTCCTTTTTTAATTCCGGACAATTGATAGTGGTGGGGCC
>JAUPTC010001608.1:0-22758 GCA_030762895.1 Sophora flavescens
GGTCAAGTTCCATATGTTTAGTTCTTGTGAGAGAGAGATAGTGCTTAGGTTGTCACACCAAATCACTGGTTGCAGTGTGTCAGCTTTCAGTTCCTTGAGCAAAGACTGTAGCCAAAGTACTTCTGTGGTGGTGGCAGCCATGCTTTGTACTCTGCTTCAGTGCTGGACCTGGCTTCAAGTGGCTGCTTCCTTGACCACCAAGACACACCATTAAAGTCAACATAAACACAACCCAGAGGTTGATCTTATGTCATCCAGATCTGTTGCCCAGTTTGAATCACTAAAGGCCTGCAGTGCTAGAGGCTGACCTTTAGGTGGCATGTTTTAGCACCAAACCATGAAAGGATCTTCCTTGTAGATACCCGAGAATATTCTTTCTCGCTTTCCAAAGGCTCCTCAAATGGTTGAGATAGAAATTGACCAACATTGCTTGCATTGAACCAAATTTCAGGTCTAGTTATGGTGGCATATTGGAGTGCCCCAACTATAGATCTATATAAAGAAGGATCTGGCATGTAGTTTGCATCAAACATGGTGAACTTGTAGTTGCTGATAATTGGGTTCTACATACCTCTTGCATCTCCCATGTGAGCTTCGTAAAGAGGTTTTAATGTATTTGGTTTAGGAAAGAATGAGTCCACCACTGTGTTGTTTCTTCACTTCTACACCCAGGAAATAGTCACGGTCCCCAAGCAAGGTTGAGTGCCCTAATCTAGTGTGACAAATTCAGCATTTAGCATAGCAATGAGGTCTGAGATTCTCTGAGAAGATGATCCAATGATGATTATATCATCAACATAAACTAGAACATAGGTAGAGTGCCCTAATCTAGTGTGACAAATTCAAATTTTCATTTAGCAATGAGGTCTGAGATTTTCTGAGAAGATGATCCAGTGATGATTACATCAACATAAACTAGAACATAGGTAGAGTCTTGCTTGATTGATGGATCAGACTTGCTTGATTGAAAACCAAATTGAAAAGAGTCTTGGTCAACCTTTCTAACCAAGCTCTTGGCACTCGCTGAGGCCATAAATGACTTTGTTGAGCCTCGCACCCTTGGCCCTGGTTGCTGACTTTGGAACCTAATCGATTGTTCCATGTACACTTCCTCCTCCAAGAGTCCATTGAGGAATGCATTGTTTACATCCACCGCAAAATGGGCTAGCTTTTAGTGATGGCCGAGGTTAAAAGCACCTTGACATTGACCGGTTTGACCACTTGAGAGAATGTTTCAGAGTGTAATCAAACCCATGTTTCTAATGAAATTCCTTAACCACCTACCGAGCTTTATACTTGTTGGTAGTCCCATCTCGGGTTCCTCTTGACCCAAAATACCTTGCAAACCCAGGGACTGTGCACGGTTTGTCATCGTGGCATTTTACACTGTTGCATGGCCTCTTGCCAACGGGGAATAGTTTGGCCCTCCTTCAGGGTTCTAGGTTCCACATGATTGAGTAAAACTGTATGATCCCCATGGAAATCACTGATACCTTACACCTTGATACCTTACTCCTAGTGACCATAGGGTGAGTATTAGTGGGCGGAGGAGAAGTGCTTGACTGATCTGAGGGATATTCAGGTGTGAAGCCAGAGTGTAGAGAAATGAATGAGGATGAGGTGTCCGAATGGCAAGTGAAGGGAGAAGGTGGAACAATAGTGATTGGTTATGGTGGGACCCGACTAGGACTAGGACTAGGACTAGGTGATCTCACCGATCGGGACTAGTGATTGGTTATGGTGGGACCCGACTAGGACTAGGACTAGGACTAGGACTAGGTCTAGGTGATCTCACTGATTTAGAGGGAAGCCAAAACTGAGTTAGGAGAGATTTTGCTCCCTCCAAAAAAAATGAACCAAACATGAAAAGTTTATAAAAAACACTCCCCTCCCCTCCCTTCCTCTCCCCTCCCCTCCCCTCCATTCCCCCCAACCAAATACTATGTTGAAGTCTAGGTTGCATAGGTACGGTGATTCGTGCACTCTGATAGATACGAGTGCACGGATGCGGCATTTTTAAAAAACTAAGGTACGGGTACGTCAATAAAAAATATTTAAAAATAATATATATATATATATATATATATATATATTACATGATTAAACATGACAAAATTGTATAAAAGATAAGAAAAAATACAATAATAATAATAATACAACAAAGATGCAGATTTAAGGAACGAAAAAAACATGAATAAGCCTATTGATACAAAAAGAATATTTATTTAACGAAATATAGGAAAAGAATCCACTATGAAATAAGGACTATCAACATTATCAAAAAAGGAATAGAAAAATAAACTTGATTTAATTTATTTTTCTAAACAAAAACGTTATTTTATTTATTAGAGCATGTGCTTTCGGAGTTAGTACGCCCAAAAGTACAAGTACCCAAACCGAGTACCCAAATTTTTTTGTTTGAAATTTTTTCAGATATGTGTCCCAGACGTGCACCCATAAGTACCCAACGAGTATCGGTACGGTGCACCGGTGACTTCTGCACTGATATTTCAAAGAGTTTTGGAGTACCCATGATTCATAGGTTAAAGTGTTTTAACCGATGAGATGTGTCAATTAGTAGGTTCGCATATCAACAATTTTTTGGGGACCATTTTTTTCTTTTACAAAGGAGATATACAATCTTATGGGGAGGGCAAGGTTAAGACGAAGTCTAGACAAGGTGGTGTGTAGTTGGATTCGATTTTATACCTCTTGAAATACAACTTTTGGGTCATGTATGAATAAGTGGTACTTAGGTTAGCAGTTTGGAGCTAGCTTCCAAGTATTGTCACTTTAACGAGTATGTTTTATGTACGAGTAATTTGGTGTTTTATCCATATATTATTATTACTCGGGTTATATTCAATAATATTTTTATGTTGTGCGTTGTCATGCTTACTATAACGTGCAATGCTCGCCATCATCGTGGTAGAACCGGTTAGAGAAATCACACTAATTTACTGGATAATACTGATTTTTTAATTGATAGTTCTTTGGGAAGTGTTTTCCAACAGTGATTGAAAACGACAGGAAATAGAAACTACAAATAGATAGAAGGATACTAGGATTTTAGATCCTAGTCTCTCCTTGACCAGAATTTCCGAAACTACCACTTCAATGTTGTTCCGCTTACTATAACGTGCAATGCTCGCCATCATCGTGGTAGAACTGGTTAGAGAAATCACACTAATTTCATCGGAAAATACTGATTTTTTAATTGATAGTTCTTTGGGAAGTGTTTTCCAACAAAGTGATTGGAAAACGACAGGAAATAGAAACTACAAATAGATAGAAGGATACTAGGATTTGAGAGCCTAGTCTCTCCTTGACCGAACTTCCGAAACTACCGAATGCCTATTTTTTCCCTCCTACCCACTACTTAATAGCTACAAGCAGGCATTACAATAATATGTATATTAATGTATGATTATTTTTATTAATATGAGATTATGTCTATTTATGTTTGATCTTATATGAATATATGATTTTGTATGTAATTTTATATGTTAGTATATAATGTGATTTTATTAATAATATGTCATCTTATGTATTAATAAGTGATTATGAATGATAGCACGAGATATCGTGTGATTTAGTATTTAAATCGAGATAGTGTAACTTTTAGATTTTAGTCCCTTAATCAATCGGATTTGACTCCTTATTAAGATAGGAGAACCCTTTCCGTGATTCTTATATCTTAAGATCCTATTCGAATCTTATAAGGATCCCATCTAGAAATGATATGATTAAATGCATTTTTGTTGTCATGCCCTGATGTGAGGAATTGTTATGATAAGCTGTGTTGAGGAATCGCTACGACGAACTGTTATTGTGATTAAACCATGATAACTAAGGATATAAGAATGTCTGCCTTAAATCTAAGGCTAAGGATTAGTTATTAATTTTTGTAGGACATGAAGATAGCAAAGAGGGTGAGGTTAGTACCCAATGGATCATAAATGACACTTGGGGAATGATCTCGAGTGCTTTAGGAGAACTTGTGAGATTCCCTAGGACCAATAGGTGAGACAAAGGATCGCTGGGTTTTGAGGTCACGAAAACATGCAAGCGCCGTGGAAAAATACAAGAACATTAAAGCAAATCAACCATAACAAGAACAATCGAACAAAGAAGTAAAAACGATAAAAGATGAACACCGAGATTTTAGTGGTTCGACCACACATGACAACAAGTCTTCTTCTCCCACATTTCTATCTTGAACCATGAGCATGAATCCTGGTTACAATAGAAAACTCCTTGTGTTCTTGCTCCTTTTCATCCTCTTGATGAACCATGGAAAAACCCAATCTTCTCTCTATTCTCTCAACCCTTGATCCTCAACTCATAATCGCTCTATGATTTTCTCTCAAGATATAATTGTCTCACACTCAAATCCCTCTCTTCTATTCACAATTACATTGTGTCACTCATGCACTCATCACTTATTACATGATATGTATTTATAGACTAATACAACCAAACACTAATAGCTTTGATGAGTCATCAATGCATGTGATTCTTGATTCTTGTGAAGCTTTAAGTTGTCCAAGTTAGTTATGCCTAACTAACTAACCAACTTCATATTGTTGATTTAGAGGCATTAGTCAATCGTGACAATGATAAAAACAAGAGTGACAGTTCGATAAATAATTAATGCTGTAAGCCTTAATAAATGATGATTAACGATGAGATGTTGATAATGGTTAAGATGTTATCGCACGTTACAGATGTTGGTCAAAGTTTGTAAAACCAAGATTAATGATGTTGTTAAACTTTGATGCTTATTGGTCAAAGTTGGCTTTGATGCTGATGCGGACATAAGGCCCAATGGCAATAAGGTCTATGAAAGAGGGAAGTGGAAGCCCAGTAAGTGGGGAAAAGTGGCACCAAAACACACTTGAGAGAGAGGGAAATGTAACTAACTGTTGCCACCGGCAAGTGGGTGAGGCAGGAGTGTGAGGGAGCGAGTGAGTGTTGATATAGGAGTGAGGGAGGGATAGAATGAGCAGCCGGAATTGGACTAGAACCCCAGGAGACCACTAGACTTCTCGAATTGTCTAGGAGTTCTTTTGTAGCCTCTCTTTAATTTCTCTTTTCCGCACTAGATATCACCTTGATACTAGATATCTAGTCCGCTTTTCCCACTAGATATCACCTTGACGAAAACCAACGCGACTTTGGAATCTAGAGTGGAGAACTTGGAGAGAATCTTGCTAGAAGCGGAGGAAGGTAAACCCAACCCGATTGGATGAGATTCAAGAACTCGGAAAAGGAGGAAGCGGAGACTACTCCGGACGTAGAACTCGACGTGATCATGCTCCGAGTCGACGCCGACGAACTCCGAATGGACCAGTAATCGATATCCAACTGGATAGACCGGCCTTGTTGTTAATAGAGAAGAACTATGCCCCGCTTAGTGGTGGAATTGGTTTGCGATCACAAAGAAAAAGGAGGGAAGGTCGACCTCCGTCATATGACGCTTCGGAGGAGGGAAACTTGAGATGCTCGGTGTTCACGAGAAGGGAAGAAGGACTTTGAGGAGGAAGATGATGGTAAAGTATGTGAGGAAAAATTGATTAAAAAGGCGTATCAAACCATTGAATCGATGGAACGGAGCCAAGGAAGGAGATGTTCGTTGAACTACCGCATTGCAAATGTGCGGTAAGGAGAGAGGAGTTGAAGGCGATTCGAGAAATTCCAAAGGAGAGGAAATTTCAAGTTGCGCACTTGGTGGAGACCAAGGTGGAAGGTGACAAATGGCGATGTCTCGATCTTTCGAGATGATAACGAAAAATCAAAGTGGTGGCGAAGGTAAATGACGATCTATCGCCGTGTTGGTGGCGGAGGTAGTTTGGTGGAGATAATGAGCGGTGGTGGGCGGTAATGTCGTCGCCGGATATGGGAGTGCACAAGGCGGAGGTGGTGTTGCCATCTCGGCTTGAATGATTTGTCATTGCCAAAGACCACTTGACCAACGCCCCTTGTTTAGCTGGGCCGTGGAAGACAATTTTTGTCAAGGTAGGAATAGAGGTGTTGCCGCCGCCGAGCCAGCCGGATCCGGGTGGGTACACGGAGGCGGACGGGTCACTCGTCACGCGTAAGGTGGATCGCCACCTGGCGCCGATGAGCTTTCGCCGCCGCTCACCGGGAGTCGATGGAGCCACCGGCCCCGTGGCTTTCGTGCGGCTGCCCTTGGATCGGTTGCAGCTCCTGAGCATGAAGACATGGTCTGCAAGAAGTATCGCGAAGAGGAAGCTTAAGGAAGGAGGGGCAGAGGTGGAATTACAAAAATTAGGTCACTTTAACCTAATGGGCCAAGCCTAGATTAGTATAGAAAAGAAGTGGGGCTTTTATAACAAATTATTTTCTACACTCAGTGGGTCAACAAATCCAACTCAATGTTAACACAAAATGGGTTTTCGTAAAACAAAAGGTAAGCCCAAATTCACTCACAGACAGTGGGCCTATTTCGTGTATTATAGAGAGATCTCATTTTGTCTCTTAGGTGAGCAAATGGGCTTTGGGAGACGCTAAAATTGGCTCTCACTCTTTTAATATGTACACATCCACTATAAAGCCGAGGAATGCACTTGGTTTCGTGATGATTTCTCCTCACAAACACCCTATGCCGTGATCAAGAATGAAGTAGGTAGGAGGATCCGGGTAAAACGAAATTACAAGAGCTATAAACGAAATTACAAGAGCTATCTCATTGCTTTTCGACTTTCCATTTCCCATTGACTCATTACACTAAATTGCATTTAGAGCATCACTACTCAGCAATTGGTGCTTCTAGGACTCGGTCAAGTCGAGGCGAGACACAAGTCCTTTAGGGACATATGTTTCGAGAAAATGAACATTGTCCCTAAGAACTTAAGCAAAATTCTTGGAACTCTATATTAGCTGAGTGCAGCTCTCCTAAACCGGAATGGGTATCTCCAAAACTTGGCCTCTTACTATATATTGCATGCCTTGTAGTGCATCTACAGCTTGAGGTGGAGGTCATACCTCAAAGGTGGTGAAAGTTGAGGTCATCACAGGAAGAAGTATGACAAGAAAAAAAGTGAAGGGGGTATAACCATAGCAAGACAAGACATCGAGGTAGTCTTGGATTTCTTCTTATTTGACCCAAGTGGAACATATGCAGAATTTGAAGGTTTTTGTGCTACTATTGTGAATTCGGACCCAATTATCATTGATCCAACTCCTCTTGTGGCTAAACTCAAAGTTGAAATGACTTCCCGCAGCAACTTCCTAACGAGCCAAAAGCAGCGCTACTAACTTCCAAGACAATGCCTCGTGGTTTCTTGTGGTTCATGTGGTTTGCATCCCACCAATTTGTGATGAGATATTGAGATTATTGTTGCTCTCGTAAGCAATGTGGAGCCGAAACTAGCAGTACCAAAATGGGTTCCAAGGAATGGGGTTTTCATCCATCTGGTTTCAAGCAATGGGACCCTAGGGGAAGTTCCTTCAAGCAGCTAGCGGGCACTTATCTATCACTTCACCTTGAGGACAAGGAGAATTTTGAAGGGGCGGGTATTGATGCGGACATAAGGCCCAATGGCAATAAGGTCTATGAAAAAGGGAAGTGGAAGCCCAGTAAGTGGGGAAAAGTGGCACCAAAACACACTTGAGAGAGAGGGAAATGTAACTAACTGTTGCCAGCTGACAGTAGTGGTGAGGTAGGGAGTGTGAGGGAGCGAGTGAGTGTTGATATAGGAGTGAGGGAGGGATAGAATGAGCAAGCTGGAATTGGACTAGAACCCTAGGAGACCACTAGAATTCTCGAATTGTCTAGAGTTCTTTTGTAGCCTCTCTTTAATTTTTGCTTTTCCGGACTAGATATCACCTTGATACTAGCTGGTAGTGAAATAATACTACAGTCTCATACTCTTTTCTCTATTTTCTCTGTTGATACTCATCAGATGCTTATTGATTAAAGTTGTTAAGCCATAATAAATGGTGTTGATGGAGGTGGCGGTTAATGCTGACTGTTTGTTGGCATACATGCATTCATGCATGAAGCTGTTAGGGGAAGTTACGATGACAGGGGAGTTCGCTTGAGAGTAAGACGAACTGGCCATCCGCGGTGATTCATCCGAGAGTTAGGTGAATCGTGCACCTCCGTGGTGGTGCATCCTAGAGTATGGTGCATCGGCTATCCAAGGGGTTCACCCATGGTTTGGTGGACTACTGGCGTTGGTGCTTATTGACCAATGTGGATATGTAACTCCGAAGTCGTCTTCCCAGTTTAGTTATGGATCCACATGCATATAGAGTAGTTATGTAACACTGAATGGCATAGCATAAACTATTGATGTGCTGTAATGAATGATGCTATGTTATATTATGATATATAATGTTTGTTGTGTGAACATCTTGCTAATTATTCCATTGTTGTTTATGTTTATATGAATGATTTCTTACTCCCTATTCGTTATTGCTTTCTTTGGATGTATTTTGGTTATGCAAATGTGATGAGCAGCAAGTTGAGGAGTGATTCCGAGGAGGTCGCTTACTCGTTGTTTAGGATTTTTATATTAGTTGTTTTTCGATATAATTTTTGGATTGGTTACCAGCTCTGATATGTGACATCGGAGTATTGTGTTTATGTTTATGTTTTTTTTAATAATGTTTTCCGCAGTTGTTTATTGTTTTGGATCATGTGGGACTCGCTACCTTATGGATATTGCTTATTTTATTTTATAATAAATGGATGTTTTATTTTATATCTATTATATTCGGAGTAGAGGGTGTCACAAGTTACACAATAAATAACAGTTACAATATACCAGTAGTAGCAATTACTAACCGTTACACAAGTCCATTTTTATTAAGGGGTTTCTTCCTAAAATCGGTCCTCTTAATAGGAGGTCATGATGTCTCCACTTTTGGACGGCCATGACTATGGCCATTAACTCCCTCCCATAGATTGATTTTTTTTGGGCCCTGTCAGATAAAATTTGGCTAAAGGAAGCCACCAGTCTACCTTCTTGCATTAGGACTGCCCTTAGGCCTTTGTTTGAAGCATTTGTCTCTATGACGAAAGTTTTGTTGAAGTCAGGTACTGTAAGAATTGGTAGCTCTCCCATTGCTCTCTTTAAAGTGTCAAGAGCTGCCTGGGCTTCTGCACTCCAATTGAAACTGTTTCTTTAGTAATTGGGTGAATGGGCTAGCAATCTTGCCATAATCTCTCACAAACCTTCTGTTACACCCTGCAAGGCCCTAGAAACCTCCAAGTGCCTTGATATCTTTTGGTCTGGGCCAATTAAACATCTGCTCCAGCTTCATTAGGTCGGCTGACACCCCTTGGGCTGAAATTATGTGACCCAAATACTCCAGTTGTTGCTGCCCAAAACTACATTTTTTTTATTGGAAATCAATTGATGCTCTTTTAATAAAGACAAGTCAGCTTGTAAATGTCTTTTTATGGTCGTCTTCATTCTTGCTTAAATAGAGGAAATTTCCATAAATAGGGTCGCAAAACCTCATTTATCAAAGCTTGGAATGTCGAAGGTGCATTCGTGAGCCCAAATGACATCGCCACAAACTCATAATGTCCCTAATGCGTTCTAAAAGTAGTCTTGGGAATATCTTCCTTTTTTATTCTTCTTTGGTGATACCCAAATTTCAAATCCAGCTTAGAAAAAATGGTAGCCCCTCCCAATTCATCTAACAGCTCATCAATTATCGGTGTAGGGAATTTATCAGGAATAGTAATTTTATTTAAAGCCCTATATTCCACACAATCTCCATCCTCCATCTTTTTTTTCAAAACTAGTATTATAGGACTACAATAAGGACTGATACTGGGCCTAATAATTCCTGAATTTAGCATGTCATCTGCCAATTTTTCTATTTCATTTTTCTAATAAGGGGGGTACCTGTATGGCCGGGGACTGTGAATTGTGGCTCCTTCCTTCAACACAATGGCATGATCATGTCTTTTGGGTGGTGGTAGACCTTGAGTCTCTTGAAATACCTCTCGATACTCTTCTATGACTTTTGTAATCCAAAATGGCAAACAATTTTCTGCTGCCGGTTTTCCTTGCAACTCGAGATATTCCAACAAAAATCCTTTCCCTTCATCTTGTGGAGCTTTGACTACTGTTTTGAATGATGCCATTTATCTAAACAAAGCAGATTCTCCTTCCAAAGTTCGAATTCCTCCTTGTGTGGGAACCTTAAAAGTGAGTTCCCTAAAGTTTGCTCCAATGTCCCCCAATTCAGCCAGCCACTCCATACCCAGCACTATATCCACCCTAGTTCAAAGCTGAAAAAATCTTGCTGAATTTCCAGCCTTTGAATGTTGAGAATCAATGTCTTACAGACCCCCTCACACTTGATTTTTCTTGCATTTCACCATCAGATAATCTTTTAATTGCCCTTCCTCTAAAATATCCTGTTGTCTTCATACTATTAGAGTCTCCATTCGAACTGCTGCCACTGATTTGGATCGATTTCTCCTTATTTCCGGCTCCCATGTGACAGTTCTTGATGATGGATAACTCCTATTGAAACCCCTCCTTTGTTGATTCCCAAACTCTTCTTATTCAACAATTAATTTTTCTCGTCAATTCATTGGGCATAATCCATCATTTCAGGCAAGGAACTTACTGGGTGTAACTTCAATTCAGCCTTCACAACGCCCTTCAGATCATTGATGAAAATCCCTTTGAGATATTCAGGTTCAGCTGCTCGGAGTGGTCCCGCATACAACTGAAATTGTGCACGGTATTCCTCCACAGACCGGTTTGTTTTAGGCTTAATAATAACTCGTAAGGGCTCTGGAGCATAGTAGGTTCAAATCTCTGTATAAGGGCTGTCTTGAAATCATCCCAAGTAGGATTTTTGCACAAAATTCCCACCATTGGTACCATGATAATGCTTTCCTTCCATCGCAACCATGGCTTCCTGGATCTTTTCTTGATTGCTGACTCCTTTCAATTCAAAGTATCTTTCCACCCTACTTGTCCATCCGAATGCATCTTCCCCTTCAAAGATTGGAATTGCAAGTTTCCTCACCGCTCATCGCGGTTTTTTGGAACCGTAAGAGTTGCTGTTTCCTTCTCCTTCGTTGTAGTGCTGGTGATCATTATTGTTCATCAAACCTCTAACCGTTTCAGCAATTCTCCCATTTGCCTTTGATTCTCGATTTTTTCTGCTTCAAGAAGTCTCCTCATCTCTTGTATCACTTCGTGGTGGCCCATGTACCCGCCCATGTACCCTTCATACGCCCGCTCCAGGAATTCCACTCATGCCTCCATTCTTCTGGTTAAAAACCATGAAATTTCGCCCATAATCCAAGAGCTTTGATACCAGTGGTAGAACTGGTTGGAGAAATCACACTAATTTACTGGATAATATTGATATTTTTATTGAAAATTCTCTGGGAGGTGTTTTCCAACAGAGATTGAAAACATACAGGAAATAGAAATTACAAATAGATAGAAGGATACTAGGATTTGAGAGCCTAGTCTCTCCCTGACCAGAATTTCCCAAACTACCGAATGCCTATTTGTTTCCTCCTACCCACTACGTAATAGTTACAAGTAGCATTTTACAATAATACACAGCTGTACACAACTGTTACACAATAAATAACAGTTACAATATAGGTCCTCTTAATAGGTCTGTTGCAAGCCCAATAACACATTGTGAGACCTATTGTCTGGTTCTCCTGGTGAGGCCTTGTATGGGGTTCCTTTTGTAACATGAAGTATTCCAGAAGCTACTGTTTGGCATTCCTTATATTATTGTTTAAAATTCCTAGTTTAAAAGTCTGCTTGTGTTTGTTTTCTCTATTTGTTGTCATCTCTTGTCTCTGCATTTTTATTTTTATTTTTATTTTTATTTTTGGATGAAAGAAGCAAACTTATTGCATATCATTCATAATAGTATCTTTTTGTTCTTTGCATATACTTATAAATAATACATTACTTTCACTCAACTTAGCTCTGTATTAAGTTTTTTAAGGGTGTCATGGCTATCTCTGTGTTTGCTATGACGATAAATTGGCTGTTATTATTTTTTATGTGCTTTTAGTTATTTTGTGTGTATAGTGTGGAAATAAAGAATCAAATGATGTTTGGCATGGACATTTACTTCATAAGGTTGCTTAGGTGCTAAATTTGAAAGAGTATCCTTGCAGGCTAATAAAACACAAGGAACACGGCTTATGACATTCTGATTGAAATTGGCCATGCATATGGGGATGAGGAGAGAGGGTGGGAACACAAAAAACCTTAAGATATTTTTTGAGAAGGTAAATACCCACTTTAAAGGTCGTGCTTATCTTCATTGGTAATTGTGCCCCACTTCTTTTATTTGTTCTGGGTTGATATTATCATGAACTCAGTGGTGGACCAATGTAATTTATAGGTTGCCCACATTGAGAATAATTTGATTTTCTGATGTTTTGTGAGCTCAGGTTGGTGGATTCCTCTCTCGGAGCTTATCTTCATTGGTAATTGTGCCCCACTTCTTTTATTTGTTCTGGGTTGATATTATCATGAACTCAGTGGTGGACCAATGTAATTTATAGGTTGCCCACATTGAGAATAATTTGATTTTCTGATGTTTTGTGAGCTCAGGTTGGTGGATTCCTCTCTCGGAAAACTCTACATATGATAAGTGCAGCTACCAAAGGTTTATCGTGTTTGGCCTATGAGTTCTCTGATCTTGTTTTAGATGCTTTGGAATTGTTCTTATCAAAATGCCTCCCCATCCGGACAAGTAATAGAGAGATAATTAAGGTTTGTTTCCTTTTCCATCTTGTTGGTTAAATGTATTGCTTGGTGAAGTAATGTAATTTCCTTGAATTGCTAATTAAGTGTGTGTCACTTCATGCTTCAGGTGAATCTAGGTTTCTTAGAGGTATTAGTAGTCAAATCACCAGCGGAAGGGTTGCAAATGCACCTTGGGAAAATGGTGGCTGGTTTGTTGAAGTGGCAAGACAACACCAAAAATCATTTTAAAGCAAAGGTTGCTGTTTTGGTTGTCTTATGTGATCATTGGTTTGTTGCCGATGACTGGATGACCGTTTTATCTGAATTGAAGCTGTTCGTTCTTTTATTGTAAACAATGAGTCTCATTTTTTTTTTTTTCAGGTTAAACTTCTTTTAGGAATGCTTGTCACAAAGTGTGGACTGGAAGCTGTAAAAGCCGTCATGCCTGAAGAACATATGAAACTTCTATCCAACATACGCAAGGTTTGTTGAACTGCAGTCTAATATATTTTTTTTTACAGTCTTTCTGGAATTTCCAATCCATTTGTGAAACAGATGAAGGATCGCAAAGAGAGGAATAGAGGTGCTAAATCTGAAGAAACTAGATCTCATCTGTCAAAAGCAACTACTTCCAGGTAACCGTCTTGTATTTATTTGCATTATTCAAAACGAAGACAGTGGTTTTAATTCCATAAACCTCCATGCCAGACCGAGTATCTGTCCCTAGCACATTTACGAGCTAGCGGTTTTACAAATATAAAAGTCTCTTGTGTAATATTCAGTGAGAAGTTATAAAAAGTGACACAACACAAGAATGGTTTTTAAGTTTGGTCCACCAGTTATATTTCTTTATAAGATACACATCCATTTTAAAATGGCATGCTTGTTGTACCCCAAAAAATGACAATTTTGTTCCTTGAATTTTGCCAGTAAAAGGACATTACTTAAGTTCTGAGATTAGGCTTATGATTTTGAAGAAATCATGCACTATTAAAAGTTCTAATAATTTTTTCATTGAATATCATGCTATGTTGAGATAGCAAGCCATATGTTAAGCTGCTTCAGGCCAATATGATACTTTTTTCAGGAAAAGTATGTGGAATCATGCAAATTTTTTTCTGGATTTTGACGGAGGTAGTGACAGTAGTGATGTAGAATACCTGAATGCCAAGACAATTTCTAGAGGTGGCAAGGCTAACTTACATATCAAATCAGCGGCATCTTCATTTCGGTATGCTTTGGCTCTTAATTTGTTTATTCTTCTCATGAATTTTTTTTTTTTTCTGCAATGTTGCGTTAATTGTAAATGCAATCTATGTGGACAGAGTCCTTATCCTTGGATTTATGCCTGTTTTCCATTCCTCTTTTTTTATTGTAGTGCGCAAATTGGCATTAATCTATGATGAGCAATCTACCCTGTGATGAGTAATCTAGTTTAGAACTATCCTAGCAATTAGTGTTTGTTCGAAAATGAATTTCAACTTGCACTGTCTTTGCTTGTTCTATCTAGGTCAAATATCAGACTAAAGAAGAATATGCCAGAGCAATTCGGTGATGAGCCACTTGATTTGCTTGATCGACAGAAAACAAGATCAGCTCTTACATCAGCTGAGGGTCTCAAGAGAAAGTCATCAAGGTTGGGTGATGAGGTGGAGATAGATTCTGAAGGACGCTTGATTATCCGTGAGGAAGGGGAACGGAAGAAGGAGAAACCTGCCAACCCAAATTTTTATATTAGGAATGAGCCTGATGGTCATAGTCGTTTGTCTGGAGGTGTGGAACCAAAGAAGCCCAAAAGCGGAGGAAAACATCACACTCTGGTTGGGCTTACACAGGGAGCGAATATGCGAGCAAAAAAAAAGCAGCAGGTGGAGACTTGAATAGGAAGGGCAAGCTTGAACCTTACGCATATTGGCCACTTGATCGGAAAATGATGAGCCGTCGACAACAGCAGCGAGCTGCTGCAAGAAAAGGGGTATGACTAGTGTCGTAAAGACAACAAAAAGCTTCAAGGCAAGAGTGCCTCTGGCGTGCTGTCCCTAAAGAGTTTGAAACTAAAAGGACTCAAAAAATAAAATGGCAGCAAGGAAAGGAGAATCAGTAGCGCCGTCCTTGATTGATATGGCCATGACTTGCAGTATATTATATAACATCATTATACTCCTTTCGTTCCATATCCATAGATGTTTTAACTTCTTTTTGTTTAAAACTATTTCATGTTTGAAATCCAATGTCTAATTAATTATTTTTCCACTTATATCTTTATTTATTTTTATTTATTTTTTATTCTTAAGGGGCATTTATATCTTTATTTAGAGCTCGTCAAATGAGTGCATGTCCAGTTTGTTTGGTATTAATCAATTAAACTGGTTGAGTTCATATCCGAATACAACAGTACTGTGTCTTGACCGATTGACATGAGAAAAAATTCTGGTGTGTAATTTCTCTAACCTGTGGGTAACTGACATTGAGCTTTCTTTCTGTATTTAAATTTTTACAGATTCTATACGAAACAAATTTCTTTTTAGCGAAAGCATGCTTCTTTCGTATTATTTAATAAAGTTTAGATCGTATTATTGCAATGTTTGATCCGGAAATCATTGTTTAAGGGGGATTATGTAATGTGTATAATACTCTGATGGGTAATAACTAAATGTTTTACTAATGCCAATCATATGTTAATTAGTATTGGTACCCGTGTGATGCCAACAATATTGTTTACCTTGTATTTCTAAAGTTAAATTTATATATATATATATATATATATATATATATATATATATATATATATATATATATATATATATATATATATTAAATGGAATAACGACTCTACGTATGAGTTCTATTTGAAGTTATAAATGAAAAATTGTTTTAGCTAAAAAGAGCACCATTTGGCACATTTTTGTACCCTTTGAAGATGTTGAATTATCATTTTAATAAATTAAAGAGAATTAATGAAAGCAAGATATAAATCAAAACAATCAGGGAATATAGTAATTTAAGCTTAAGGAAATTAATTTATTCATATGCACGCAAGAGCACCATTTGGCACGTATATGTGCCTTTGAGGATGTTGAATTTTCATTTTAATAAATTAATGAGAATTAATGAAAGCAAGATATAAATCAAAACAATCAAGGAATATAATAATTTAAGTTTTAGGAAATTTATTCACATCCGCAAGCACGCCAACACACACACACCAGTGGACATATCAATGTAGTTGTTTTTGGCTATAAAGAGCACAATATGGCTTATATATATATATGTATCTTTGAAGATGTTGAATTATCATTTTAATAAATTAAAGAGAACTAATGAAAGGAAGATATAAATCACAACAATCGTGGAACATAATAATTTAAGAATAGCTTACCTAGCTTAAGGAAATTAATTGGCTAAAATATCATTTTGGTCCCTTAACTTATTTTTTAGATTCAATTTGGTCCCTTAACTTTTAAAAGGTTCAATTTGGTACCTTAATTTATCTCCACGACCCAAATTAGTCCTCCATCAATAAAGTCAATAATGCTGTTAAATGAGTTTCAATTTGGTTCTTATGTTTTAAATGAGTTTCAAATTGGTTCTTCAAATTGTTATCATGTTTCAAATTGGTCCTTTAAATTGTTAACGTAAATTCAAACCGATCCTTTAAATTGTTAACGAGTAAACTGTACTCTAAAAATTACTGCCATCTGACTCATTGTGAAGGACCCCCATCGTGTCAACGACTAATTAAGAGACCAAATTGACCCTTTAGAAGTTAAAGGACCAAAATCAATCTAAAAAAAAGTTAAGGGGCCAAAAATTTTTTCTAGCTAAATTAATTTATTTACATGTACACACACACTCAAACCCCCACTACCCACCCACATACACCTTTGAAGATGTGGGAATTCTCATTTAATAAGGGGGATAATGTACACGTGTACCCAAACCCCATCCGCCTCGGTGCCCACCCACTCACAAATTAGTGTACACGTGAGGTTGGAGAAGAACAAAACAAGCACCACCAATGACCTTAAGAGAGTTATAACGGTACAATATGGGGTAAGATGCTCAGAAGGAAAACATTACCAATGACAAGAGGAAAGGAGACGATTGATGATATGGATAAAGAATTAGAGCTTCACCACAGCACGTCAGGGACAAAAGCCCGAGATAAGCATGGCACGTGACAGAGTCAATAATGTGACGATGCTTTCTCTAGCTCGACCATTATGTTGAGAGGTTTATGGACATGAGAACTCAGACACCGGATTTTATTCACTAAGAAATGATAAGAGTTTAGAATCACGACATTCACGTATTATCTCGACGAAAACTTTGATGACTTTAGAAACTCGTGTTGTAATCATATTAGCAAAGATAATGTAAATTTGAGGAAGTTCAAGACGATTTTTCATCAATTAAATCCAAGTAAAGTGAGAATAATAATCAATAAACAACCACGAAATACCGAGAACCTCCAAGAGGAGGCCGGGAGTAGGGCCCCAAATATCATAATGCACAGATCAAAAGGTGAAGTAGAATAAGAGGCACTATTATCAAACGCACAAAACCAAATTGTTTAGCAGCTTAACAAGTAGTACAATTAAGAGACTCACTAGGAACAAATCCTAACACACCCCGAGACACAAAACCAAGAGAACTATAGGCAAGACGTTGATGTTAAAGATGAATAGTGTGGTGGTTGTGGCTACAAACTCAAGAAGGGTGGTGAATTGAGTATTTAAAACTTCAAAGATTTCTTAGTGCAAAAAGTAGTTTTCTTGCAAAAGTGGATTTCACAAATTTCAGATTTAATCTTTCAAGATTCGATTTATAACTTGTTTAATGATTATCACAAGAATGCACCGATTGTTCTAACAATGTTTAAGAATAGATTTCAACATAATGATTCAATTACAAAACACATTCATACATTTCTACCAAGAAAATACATATGACAAGTATATGGTTTAAGGTGAAGAATGCGCAAACCCATTTATCCTGGTTGACCTACCTCCTCTGGTAACCTACATCAAATCCCCACTCCTTTGAGGTTTCCTCCACACAATTAAATACAATAGCCTATTAAAATCACATAAGTAACTACCTGTATAAAACTCACCAAAAGCACACTAGCTTTTCCACCCAAGGATTCCTTAACCCTGAAACACCTAAGAGATACTCTCTCTTAAATACAAGAAACACAAGAGATACCTCCCTTTTAAATTCATGCAAGTCTTCACTCCTTGAAAACCTTCTGCAAAAGCAAAACTTGCTGAAAAAATGTTGGTGGTAGAAGATAAGAGCAAAACATATCTATCAACTAGCTACCCAAACCCAATCTTTATGAATAACATATAAGATAAAAATGACCTTCATTAAAGCGAGTAAATATCTACCATATATATTCAAGTAGAAACTAGTTCATACAATGGTTACATCTTTATGGAGTAATAATGACCAATTCATGTCATGCATTGTCAAGTAACATTCTTTGTCTGAGGATTAGTTGAGCTTCCACAGATCACTTTCATAACTAATGAAGTCGCTCAATATTGTGCGGCTAGAGTTGATTCTTTGATCCTCTGTAATTGTTTCATGTGGATATAGAGAAGTTTTTAGGCATTGCCAAATGCATTGAGTATTCTCCTTAGAAGCATCTCCACTCCTTTGGTCTGAGGATCGATCATGGGGCTCAATTGTATACACCAAAGTGCGACTATAACCATCTTTTTGCTATTTCCTTTTCCTCCTCTATTAGATCTTCCATTTCTATATTTTTATCTTTATCAAGTTGATCATAAATCCAAATAGGAAAGTAAAGCTGGCTTGAATGCTTTCTGGTACGGGGATTCAATTTTTTCCTTACAAACACATCTCCATCAAAAATCATTCCACAGCTATAGACATCGACCTTATAAGATACTCCCCAATATTTTTGTAGAACAATTCTGAGCCATATACCCAATTGTTCCCCTTCTTTGCGCTCCATGGTGACAATGTTATTGTCTCATTGGATATAGCTTTGCAAGTCCAATCAGATACAGGGGGTGAAGTTCTCATCAAGAAGGATGTTATGGGACTAATATCAAAATGCAGAATCTGCATCTCTCATCCCCTGTGGAGATATAGCTATCCCACTGAGCTTTTCCAAGTGAATATCATATATTTTGTCATAACTTAAGGGGACACTTCCTTTGGAGAAAGTATATTTTCCAAGAGATCCATTAGTAACATGAATTCATAGGCAACAGCACGTTTTGATCCTTAACACGATAATCCGGGTAGAGTTTTGCCACATTCACTTGATGAATCCTTTCCAATATCCATTTTGTGTCTTTATCCTTCATTTAATCTTCCTGTATCTTTTTTAAGGCTCATCATGCAAAAAGGGTCATTGGGATGCTAGCCTGACCCAATGCGTGATCTTCCTCCATTTCATTAGGGCACTTTTTATGGATACCCCTCATATTGAAGTCCATATTCCATTCAAGTATCCTTTTGAAAGGCATACACGATTCTGAGAACATGTTGATGGCAAGTGGAGAAAACGAAATTAAGTTTGTTGTGTTTTTTACTTCATCCTCCTTTAATATCCATCAATGGTTGCCACCCTTCACATCCCCCACTTTTTTTTGTCATTCGTGATGGTATCTTTATGGGATACCCCACATATGACTCACATTCATTATGGGTCGCCAATGGACTACATGATAATCCTCATATAGGTTAGAGAACTTTACTGATCACCCCAACACTCATTTCGTGAGCCATTTTTTTGGAGACGGTGGCATTCACATATCTTTTTGTAAAATCTGATAAGCTATTTAGGATGAGACTTCTTCAATCCTGTACCGAAGAATAAGAACACAAAGAAGAATACATGAGGATATTTTTGTAAAATTTGTACTGTGAGTTAAGAATATTGTGAGGGAGGGTTATTTATAGGATAGAATTGGATTAGGTTTGCAGAGTAATTATTTAATATTATTAAGGGAAATTGATTACATTTTCTAGTTTTCTATGCATTGAAGGTTGAATATAAGATTGTATGTGCGTAGAGTTTATTGAATCTTCCACCAGTTCCAATGAATCGTGTACAACGTCCAACTACTATGGGCAGAGTTGATCACTAAGAAAGTTTAATTTTAATTTGAGGTAAAGATAGCTTTCAATCAAAGTGCTATTATAGTTACCAATTTCCATACCTTTTGCATACAAATGCTATTAAATTTGTATATTATGATAGCGCTTCCTTCGGTGACGTTGTTAATGCAGTATCAGGTAAAGAGTATTTTTTTTTCAAAATAGGTATAGGATTAAGATAGCATTTCGTCGGCTCATTAAAGGTTTATAATATAGTAGCTTTCTAATGGTGAAGCTCTATTAAATACCCCTCTCTTTTTTTAGAGTACATCCTGCCAAGCCGCTATTAAGTGTGCACTATTAAATCCTGAATCGACTGAGTTCATTGAATTATCACGAATCTTAAAAAGTCTAATTGAAATACAATACCACGCAGAGATGAGATGGTTAAGTTGGCAAGCCCGGTCTTTATCTCGAGAGAGAACATTAACTATTTTTGGATAAATTCCGCAGCCTCAAAACATTTTGATGATGATTAGCGAGGTAGTCAATTTAGGTAGCATAAAGCGTCTCATAAGAATCCAATTCCTGGAAATTCTTTTCCTAGTCGAAACCCCCAAATCTCGTTTTCTTGTTATTTTGTAATTTAAATTTAATTGTTATTCCCATTACAATTGTTACTTGTTCCCTAATCTCATAAATCAATCTTATTGTTGGTTTAATTGATTTAATAATTAAATGAGTATTCATAAACACTTTGTGTGGGTTCGATATCTTTTTATTCCTGATCGATTAAACGTACATACACTCACGCAACTCCACGTTATCAAGTACCAAGAGGTATCCCACGGAAAATAGGGAACACCGGGTTCTTTTCGAGTAATACAGATCACCGCTCGCCTTTCGCCTCCCAACAAAACCTTTTTCATATCGATAATATAATTGCACATTTGACAACACGTTTTTAACCCAACTATCTATCAATAGTATAGGCCTGTTGATATTGTCCTTTTATCTCTTATAATATGAGAGAGAAAATTAAAGAAAAGGAGAGGAATCAAACTTTAAATTAGGTAAATGATTTTAAGAGATATCTTTAACTAACTCAAGTTTTGAATTGAGGATTAAATCTATATGTTTAATTTTTTTCAGTTTGCTCTAATCTAATCATTCTTTGCATTTGTATCATTTTATCTTGGAAGAAGTAATAAACATCGTAAAACTTGGGAATAGCTAGTCCAACGTAACCGCTTCAACAATAGAGCAGCTACAATTTGTTCACACTGAAACATGTAAACATTTACCATATAGACTCTAGTAATGAGTTCATACAATGATTACATCTATAGGCAATTTCAACAAAATCTTAAATTTGGCAACTTATTTCTAACCTTCAAGTAGAACACAATGGGAAAAGAGATAAACCAATGTAATACATTGAAGTAAAGTGTTCAAACAATAAGTGATGCAAATGAATTACTATCATGGGTTGTTAATTAACATTCTCTACTAGAGGACTAGTTTCACTCTTACAGAATCACTGGGGTTAACCGAGTAAAGTCACTTAACATCAAGTCTGATCGTAGTTGACTTTACAGTCTCGCGATCGTTCGTGTGGGTACAAAGAAGGCTTTTGAGGCATTTCCAAGCTTTCAACTTCTCCTTCAAGCATTTGCACTACTTTAGTCATTGAGGGACGATCATGGGGCTTCAACTGATATACACCAAAGTGCGACTATACCATCTTTTTGCTATTTCCTTTTCCTCCTCTATTAGATCTTCATTTTTGTATCTTTATCTTTTTCGCTGATCATAAATCCTGCAGGAAAGTAAGCCGCTTGAATGTTCCGCATGATTCAGTTTTTCCTTCCACCCACGTCTCCATCAAAAGCATTCCATAAATATGTGACACGCCTTATAAAGATACTCCCCTAATATTTTTTGTATGAAATTTAATTCGGAGCCATATACTCCAATTGTTCCTCTTCATTGCATTTACAGGACAATGCGTTATTGTCTACTGGATATAGCCTTGCAAGTCCAAAATCGCATCACTTAAAAAGTAGTTCTCTATCAAGAAGGATGTTATGGGGCTTGAATATCAAAATGCAGATCCGGATCTCACATCCTGGTGGAGATATGCAACTCTACCGAGCTATTCCAAGTGATATATCATATATTTTGTCAAACTTAATGGGACACTTCTTCTTTGTGATAGAAAATATTTCAAGAGAATCAATAAAAAGAATTCATGCATAAGAGATGGATCCTTCAACACAAAATCCTATGTTTTACCACATCTTCACACGCATTTAACTTCTTCCAATAGTTGATACTTCACTTATAAAGTTCCTAATGTTAGTTTTGATTTACCCAATAACTTTATTGCCACATCAAAGCCCGCTACGAGCTTTGCCCTTGAACACATAGCCATAGCCTCCTTCACCCAACTTGTCTTTGAAACCTCTTAGTCATCATCTTAATTTTCTTTGTATGAATATCCAACGGGTATCATGGTATTTTCAGAGATACACTTCAATATGTTCATACATCGACATATGCCTTCTTCGGCCATTTGTATATCAAAAGTGCAATAAATAACGCCATCCCAAAATAAAATATCTAAATTGCCAACTTAACTATGGTAGAACATAGTGCCCGTGAGTTAATCCTAGCATACAAATATCTAAGACTTCAAATCTATTGTTTTGTCCCCTCTTTTTACTATTTCGAGCAATCCTCAGACAAATATCACTATAGTAACCAAGTTCCAAAGCAGTAAGCAAAAGAAAGAAATATGTATAATCAATGGTGGTGCAACTCACCTATCAAGATTCCTTGGAAAGTAGCTGCAGAAATTTTAGTGAAGTGAATAAACCCATCATGATAAATGATTTAATTACATGCCAATATCATGCATCGAGTAAGAAATTGGTTAAATTCTTTT
>JAUPTC010001609.1:0-22754 GCA_030762895.1 Sophora flavescens
TAATCTTCCCAAGATGGCGCCACTATCTCTATAAATACCATACTCTCACTTTTCACTTAGTTTCTAATGCCTTTTTGTTCAAAACCCTAAAGTTATAAGTCCTTTAGTGATAGATTTGTGAAGCGAGTTTCTTGGATTTCCTTTGTCATTGATCTTCAAGAGGTAAATCCTAATCTTCTTCCTTAATCATGCCTATGTTCTTTAGCAAGTTTCTTGATTCAAAGTTTGTTTCATATGTGTTCTTCATTTTCAAGTTTCTAACCCTAGAACTTTGAAAAGTCATAATAAACTCTAGAAAAATCTAATGATGATGAAAATACCTTCTATATTCTTGATATCATGCATATTATCTAAATCCAAGAGCATGATGTAATCAAAATTTTCTTTCCTAAAAACCTAGCCTTGGCCGAATCTATCAAAGTAGGTTTGGTAGAGTTTTGTTCATGTGTTGACATGTATGGTCATGTATTCTATATGGCATGTATGTCTACACACTTTAATCCATGTTCTTTTCTTAAAATGAAAAGCTTTACTCAAAAATCTCTATGTTGGCCGAAACCCTAGGTGGTTTATATTTGTTGAGTTTTTGTTCATGGTTTTCATAAATGATCTTAGAAATCAAGCTCTTAGTATGTATGCTTTATAAATCCAAGTTGGTTTATTAAACTAAGAACCCTAGCCCTATAAACATATTGAGGCCGAATCCTTGTATAAAAGAGTTAGGAGGTTTTGAGTTTGAAATTTAGTTGTTTAGCCACTAATCCATGATCTTTGTTGATTAGGACCATTAATCCATGACTTAATCATGAATAGAAATTTTAGAGATTTCTAACCCCAAAACTCAGCCCTTGGCCAAAACCAACATGTAGGATTTTAGGTTTGATTTAGTTGTTAGTTTGTTGATTGAGTGTTATGTTTGATGAAGGATAAACTAGATTATCGTAATGCGTGCGTTGACGGTTCCCGATTCACGAGAAAGTTTTGAATCGGAAGCTAAGTTCTTCAAGAAGTAAGGGAGCTTACGAGGGATTTTTCTCAATAACTATTTGCTTTTAGTGTGGTTTATATGATTTATATGTGGTTGTGGTAAATTGTCTTTGTTGTTTACGTTGTGTTGTTTATCTGTGTATCGGTGTTTGATCTGTGATCAGCCGCTGGCTCATCTAGTTTTATGACTAGTATGACCGTGGTTTTGTGCTAATTATATATCATTTTCGCCAAATTAGACTTGATTGTCTTTAAGCGAGTATTTTGAGTCTCTAAAAGTATTTTTAGGTTATTTTAGTTGATTTAGAGTCAAATAAAGTACTTACTGTTAATCCTTGTTTGCGGGTAATAAAAAGAAATAATTTGGAGTTCTTCGCCCGCGAGAAGTCATTCGCCCATGAACCTGAAGCGTGGATCTGTGCGGAAATTGCAAACCTTTCGTGTGGGCTCAGCGAATCCATGACTTCGCCTCGCGAGACCGAAGACCAAGCCATGACTTTTCCATTCCTCGCCACGCGAGACGATTTCGCCTCGTGAGAAGACCAAACGTTGCATCTGTTCATAATATTCGCGCCGCGAGACAGTGTTCGCCTCGTGAGCTCGCGCAGAACTCACAAATATAAATTGCTGTTATGTGGCAGATTGCGGAGTTAGTCAGAGTAGTCAGTAGTAGTTTATCTTTTGTTTTCTTTTAGAATAGGACTACTACGAATTTAGGTTTAATGCTTTGTGTTTCTTTTGTAATGGAGAACTAGTCTCCTTGATTAGTCTACTGTAATTGATTTCCACCGCACTTGAGGTTCTGTAATTCCTGTTTTGTATGCTTTTCCCTTTTCAATGCTATGCTATATATTTCTGTTTGCTTAATTCAGGAGTGTATAGTGTTGTGTTGATTTATTTCGGTGATGTTATGTTCCTATATTTAATCGCGTTTGCTTAATTCGCGTGTGTTCAATTCGTGTTCGCTTAGTTCACGAAGGGCTTAACCCCGTTTGCTTAATTCGGGAATAGGAACATATATCTCGTAATGGCGATTTCGCTTATTAATTGTTGCTACAACCGGGAGGGGATTAGAATCTGCTTAGGGCTTGGAATTTACATGAACTGATGAAAGTTGGGAAATCGAGAACAGTAGATTAATCATCTTTAGCTTATTTGATAATCCTTTAAACTACTTTGTTTTTATTGTTCTGTATTTGCATTGTTTTTTGTTTTGTTTCCTTAGTTTAATTTCAAATCCAAACCCCCCAATTCTGACTTTTTCTGTTAACAACAACCCAAGAGTCCTTGTGAGACGATATCCGAGTTGTCGCTCCCTAAACTACATATTTTGTAAACCATTTCGCTTTTTGGCGCGCTTGTGCTGGCAGTATGACCAATCTGCTTTTAATTTATTTAATTATATCTGCAGTTGTATATTATATTGCTATGATGCATGATCTGCCGGGGATATAATCTTGATAATTGTTGTTGAATGTTATTTGTGAGTGTTGTTTGAGAAGCTTGATGGTGGTCGGTGCACAACCAATTAATGGATAAAAGCTTTAATAAAATTTGTGTAAATTGTATTCAATGTTTTATGGGAAATATTATTTTGTAAAAATAATGAGTTTTGAGAAATATTATTATTTTAATGATCTGTTAGTGTAAAAGTAATTTATGAGTCACAATGAGAGCGATACCGTGAAAATATTTTTGCACTGCTAATTTTTACATAAGAAATTCCGGAATATTACAAAATATTCTTTTATGAAATAAATTGGTGAAAATAAGTTAATTAGGATTGTAGAAAATTAATTAAGTGGAAAAAGCTAAATTTTGGCTTGAAAAGCCTTAAAAATAATATTTGACCGCAAAATTGGAATAGTGTAGACGGCAAGTATTTTGAAATAGCAGTGCATATTTTGAAGAAGTTAAAACCTCAAGTGACTCATTGGTTTGTGAAAAACTAAGTTTTATTATTTAAGAAATTTATTGAAGAATTTCCAATTTGGAAAAGAATTTCTGAAAACCAAAAATAAATTCAACCGTGTTGAAAGTCTGATTGGACTTAATGTAACCGAGACGTCGGGGAACTAAGGTTCCGTGTTGTGATGGACTTGAGGTCATTTTGGACTTTAAGGTCTATACCGTATACATGGTGTATACCGTATTGAAACATTTGAAGATGTTTTCTAGTACCACGAACCTAAGGCTGGTGCATCGGTGAGAGGTGTCGTGATTGAGCACTGGATTGTGAGGTCTGTGTTGTAATACAAGTTTTAAAGGTGTTTTAAAACTATGTGGGTCGTAAGCCATTTTGAGTTTCGGCAAAGAAAGATTGAACACAAAGAAAAGAATGAAACAAAAGTGTTTTGCATGCATTGCGGACGTGCACGTGTTCCTGCGTGCTGTCCCCGTGGGCTGTGTCGGCTGAGGCCCGTATTGGCTGTGGGCATGTATTCGCCGTGGGCACGTATTGCAGTTACGTGCTGGAGTCCGATCAACTCATTTCGGTTGGGATATCTCATGAGATTAAGTGTGAATGTTTAGATGATGTATAGAAGTGTTCATGCATAGTTTTCCAATGTTGATGTTTGGGGTGTGAAACCCATTGATAAACTGTATGCTATAATTGAGATGTTTATGTATATGTGTATGTGTCTTCTTTTATGCGAGCATTTAGTTATTGTGTTAAATCCATATATTGGCGTCTTACCCTTACAAACATATCGCTCAGTCGCACAAGGGGTATGACCTCTACAAGAAGAAGGAGGTTGTTTAGTTCGGGCATCTTTTGTTCTGCTTTTATGGGTGGTAGTGCCGAGTTAGTTACTGACCAGCTTAGGTCCTATTGTATTATATTATGTTTTAAGAATAAATTAAGCTGGTAAGGATCTAGGTGTGAAAACATATGAGGCGGTATAGTTGTATAACTTATATACAATATGTATTTAAGTGTGGTTTGATTTCGTTGTTGTGTCTTGAGGATTAAAAGAAAAAAAATTATCACCATATTTTGAAAAGAAGAACGTTGAGAAAACAATATTTTTTAAAGTAACTGACAAATTAAGTTTTATTTCAGTAAGCGGGTAAAAATGTGATGACCTGAGTTAGGGTGTCACAGGTTTCATTAGGCACACGGTTCTTGTATCTCGAGAAGGAACATTAACTTATTTAGGATAAATTCACCTTCAAAGCAATTTTGATAATTAACAAGAGGGGTAGTCAATTCAAAGGCATGAGCAGCCATGTTGGTAACCCAATTCCTGGAAATCTCTTTTCATATTTTAAATCCCAAAAATATTTGATTTTATTTTATTGATTCTTTTATTTTCTTGAAATCTATTCACACTTATTTCTTAGTCTAAAATAGTTGTTTAATTTGTGAAGTTGTACTTGGTTTCCCAATCCACGAGTTCGATACTCGGTAATAATTTACTTGCCGTTTTAATTATTACTTGCTTCGATCATTACACTTGCGAGCCCATCAAGTTTTTGCGCGCCGTTTTAGGAATGGCAATACCAATATCATTAGTAACAAAGGAGGCAACTACTTTAGTCTTTTTAATTTTATTTGTATATATTTGACCTTTTCTTTTGAGTTTTGTTTGTGCAAGGTTGATGAAACACATGGACTATTGTTATTATCCAACTTGGGAATATCAACTTGATTGGAACATGTTTGATGGTATCACCGATAAACATGTGAAGATATACTCAAGGAGGAATGGAGATCCTATTTGTCATCCTTACAACCACCACCGGACATTGCTGGATCCCAGGGTCTTGGAATCACTTTGGGATATAGATGCTCAACTTTTGATCCAGAGAATAGAGCATAGCAAGGAGGAATTTAGTGGCATGATTCAAAGGCATAAAATGTGTAAGAACGTTCTCAATTGGTAGCGGAGATGCTAAGTAACAACTTTCAGATGTTAGAAGAGCAAGTGGCGAATTTTCTAAATTGCTACGGAAAAGCCGTACGAGACTCAAATTGAAGAGAATGTTGTTGCCAATATGGACTTAAATGACGATGAAGTGGTGGTGGAAGATGATTCAAGAAGAGAGGATCATGAAGAGGAGTTCAAGGAGGAAATAACTCCTATTGTTCCTTTAAGGGACAAATGAGACAAATCATGTAGAAAATACTTCTCTCACCAATCCTATTGAGGAGCCTCAAAATCCTGAGTTGGATAAATATGTTGGTTTGCATGCATGTGTGGATGTTACAAAGTTGGTTCCTACAATTTGTCTATCACATTACTTAGTAAAAATACCAACTTTGGAGTTCAAGTCATTGCCTGAGAATTGAGAGTTTTCATCAATAGCGGCAAAGGATGGCGCCATTTCAGATTCGTTTTCGATTTAGTTTTCTCCCATTGGTCGGAGTATCTCCTTGCCATCACCGCCATAACCACGGATCTGGTCATGCCACCATACCGGATGCCGCCCTCCCGGCGCTTTTGTCCAAGTCGGCACAATACCATTAGCGACCACAACAACGATCTCACTTGAGATGAAGTGGTGGAGCAGGTTGGTCCATGGTCACCGGAGTTCGCCGGATATGGCCCCGACAGCGAACCGGTGCCAGAGCTAAGAACAACTTGGCGTACACATGGAGAAGCAGGACAAAAATGATGACTAGGAGCAAGGAAACGATGGCTGCTACAAGCATGATGTTGCTGTTGTTGATGTTGGAGAACATGTTCTGAACGAGTTGACTCAGTGAGTTCGTGGGCTTGTCGGGTGAATTGGATTGGTTTTGCATTGTGAGGGGAAGTGAAGTTTGGTTGAATGTGCAAAAGGGTATGTTCTTTTTGTGGGAAAGGTTCGAACTTGAAGAACAACACCCCGGGTTGTGCAATGGAGAATCTTGCTTTGCAATTGCACTTGTTGTGTATGATGATTGGCAAGCACTGTAGAGTAAGGGTATGGCTTTGAACCATCTGAAACATGTGAACCATGAAGCAAATCTAGAAGGTTTTGAAGCAGATCCGAGACGTTCTTTTTTTCTTCATTCTTGTTCTGAATCCTTCTAAGATTTCTTATGGGAATAGCTTTTTTCAAAGGTCTCCCCTATGCAATATGAACATGCCCACTCAGTCTTCTGCATTCATGCTTCTTATTACTCCCATTTAATTTAGAATGAATTCTTTACTGGAATGAGATTCCTTTTTGAATGACTTGTTTGATTTGTTAATAATGGATCAATTTCTTGTAAAATTAGAATGAAATTTTCTGGGTTAAAATCCTTCTCTCGTAATGGACCTTGCTGCAAAAGGTGTTTGTACGGATTTTTGGGTTGTTGGTGCTTGATGTCTATGCCTTACCCAGAATGCTTGAGTGTTGTGCTTGCTGGTTGGATGATGTTCATTTTTGTTAATCAATTGAGAAAAGTTTTGATCTTTGATGGTGAGAATGTGTTCATGATTCCAGTTTCCATATTCTAGCGAATGGGTGGATAGGGGTGAGTGATAAATTTGTAATTCTATTTTTGCTACTGAAAAGTAAGTAGCAGGTGATTGTTTTAAAAAAAAGAAATCTGAACCATTCATTATAATAATAATATATCCAATGGCTTAAAAGTAATGCCTCACCATGAGGCACCGGTGTCTACCTCATTTTAGATGCAGCCCAAAAGAAGCCCACAGAGTTAATCTTGAAGTTGTAATATGATTTGTAATCAGTTTTGTTATTTGAATACCATAAAATCTCGACACTTATAACATATGACTAATGACATACAATTTTAAAAATTACGATTAATAACGTGATGGATTTGATTGACAGTACACTAAGATTGGATATCTTATTAACCAAAATTTTGTATATCATTAATCAAATTATCTATTAAGAAATTACTCATTTATCACATATATATCCATTAACAAACTTTAACACGTCATTAACAACAATTTCAAATATTGCATGTCTCAAATTTTCACAAGTTAAAATAATATTTTTTGGGTGAATAATTTTTTTTTCTCAATATAGATACGTTTTCCCTATTGGAGCTGGGGTGTGCAAAATCGGGCCCGACCTAGAACCAATCCCAACTCGTATCTTTTGAGTGGGTCGACCTTAACCCGTATAAAGGATGGATGAACCCGTGTCTATTTAGTGACTCGGTGTCGAGGTCATGAAAGGGCCGGGTTGACCTTTAGGCTACCCAACCCGTCCCATAATAAAAATCCATTTTTATTTTTATCCTTCCCTAACCTTACGTTTCTTGCACGATCACTAAGAAGTCCAAGTAAGTTACTAAAATTTTACTCACACATCTCACGTATCACACTCTGACCCAGTTGATGGCTTTTAAAGAAGCATTTTGTGACTTTTTGTAACATTGAAAGAATCATGTTTGATGAAAGTATCATATTTTTAACAAGAGTAATGATATTATGACACCAAAAGTTGACACCAACTTTTGACACCTTGGTTAATTTATACAAATATTTGGTTAATTGATTCATTGGTTAATCACGTATAAATATTTGGTTAATTCACGATGACCCATTAATCATATAAAAACTGAATTAATCAGATATTTACATGTGATTAACTAAATATTTATAATGATTTTAAAAAATAAGTTTCAAATGACCCATTAATTATATAATAAACTCAATTAACCAAAAATTTCAACGAAATTAACCGATGTGCCAATTTGATATAAAAACGGTGTCATAACGTCATTACCTTTTTTTTTTTTTTTTTGTGTCCCTTCCACACTTCCTGTTCCTTCTGTTTCTGGTGCCACCGATTGGTCTATCTCCTCTTTCCTTCCTCCCATCCATTACTTCTCATTCATTCTTCAAAGCCTTTGTAATTGATTGTGAAACCACACACAACATTCATTCATATTCACTATCTCACTTTCAAAAAATGTTTTCTTTCAAAGATAAAGTCACACAGAAGCTTTCTCATCTCTTTCCCAATTCCAATTCCAACCCCAACTCCCTCCTCACCCTCACCTCAGGTTTTCCCTTTTCTCTGATATGCATTTCCTTATATTAGTTGTGTTTGTTATTCATAATATTAGCTGTGTTTCATATCAGCTTTGATCTCCTTCTCCTTGAAACTTAGATCTGATTTATGCAAAAAATATGAATCTGGGGGTTGAATGGTTTCAATTTTATTAATTATCATCGCGGGTTTGAATTTTCTACTCAAATGCACCAGAAAACACTTGTGTTATTTGTTTTCTTTAACAGTTGGAACTTTGGGAGGTAAATATTATATTAATGTTAATTTGAATTTTCACCAACTGGATTATGTGTGTCCTTGTTTTGCATTCACATTAGGAAGTTTGTACGACCTTTGAATTGTACACTAGTAACGTATTCTGCCATCACTATCTTTGTTGTGATATAATATCTACTATGTAACTGTTTTCACTTTCAGCAAACAAAAACAAGGCTATAATGTTGCTTATGAACTCCATTTTCTTGCTTTAATTACTCTAAATTGTATTGGCTGCTAGTGCCGGAGAACACATTATACATGGAGAATATAAATTGGTTTTAACTTTACAGGCCTATACACATTTTATTTTGTTGGGATGGGCTATTTATGGGTGGAAAATGAAACTAGGAGCATAACTCTGGCCACTTTGTCTCTCTCAAACTCCATTCTTTAGTTGAATTCTCCTATTATAGCTGCATTGCCTTTGTTGTTGCCATCACTGTCATCAATGTGAACAATACATGATGAGAGAAAGTACATTTTGTCCTTGGCTCAACACCCCGAGGAATTCAATTAGTTAAGTTTGTTTATAATTGTTCTTTCAGAACATGATGTGTATAAAAGACCTTACTCAGCTTATCAATTGAAGAATTATGGAAAGTAAACTTGTCATAATTTTGTTTACGTTATGAGTTTACCAGCGATTGATTTTTCTTCGCAATCTAAACTGACTCAAGTGATATTTTGTGTTTTTGACTTTTGTATTATATTGCTGTTGATTTAGATCTATGTAGTACTTACTATAGGGTTAATTTTTGTTACGAGGTCTCTATTTATTTTTTATAGAATAGATTTTGAATAGTGATGAAATTTTGGCTTAGATGGGTCCTATCACAAGTCTGCTACTCTATTATTGCCTTGGTGTGCCTGATGTACAAACTTTTATTAAGTTCAATATATATGCATTCAGTCTTATCACCATAGAAATATGATATAGGGATTGTCAATAAGCTTCATTTGGGTATGATTGCCTTATCCCTAGATTTAATTCAGTTTGAAATTTAGTGTGTCACCAAGATTTAATATTTTTTCCTTCATAAATGTCCTATGTCTCAATGTCTGTACTTTCTGCAGCCATCTCACCTCTTTCTCATGCTTAGAGGTTGGGGAAAGCAAAAAAAAAGATATACATCTAACTGAATAAGAATAAAGTTCAAAGAATGTTTCTTATGAAACCTGTGCTAATTAGTTCTGCGTATTCCAAGTGGAAAAATAATCGCCTTAATTTCCTTTCTTTTGCTTTTATCTTTGACACGAGATTTCTTTGTGTGTAGGCTAACCGCTGCTCTAAAGAGGGTAAGTCTTCATATTTATCTTACATTATCCCTTCAATCAGCTTTGGTAGATCCAAGACAAACAAGCATCAGCATGATCTTGAACCAGTTCAATCAGTCTCTGTTGAATATAATTATGAGAAGTTAGAGGATCAAGATGGTCCTTTAGATAAATATGTCGATTGTAGTTCCACATGTAATGGCATAGATTTATTAAAAGATGAAGTTATTGGTGAAGACCGGACCTCTAGAAGGAGCAGTAGTAGTTCTGAAGTTTTCGAAGAAGCAAATGGGCAGCAAACTCCAAATACTTCGAAGAAGTCTCCGCTCAATCTTACTGATGACTCTACTTTTATTTCTCCTGAGTTGTATGAATTTTTTGAATCATGCCTCCCTAATATAGTAAAAGGATGTAGATGGGTCTTACTTTATAGGTAACTTTGCTCTCTAGTTTTTTATTTAGTGCATTCAACAGTGTTAAGCTATTGGATTCAAGTATTGATTCAACATTTGTTCTTTAAATTAAGGGCAGCACATTGAAAGATGGAGTATCACTTGTAGCTCATTCGGAAGAGTGCTGAACTTTCTTGTCCTGGTTTGCTGGTATTTCAACCTTCCAGAACTAGATACATGTCTCCTATAATGCTGTACATATGATATTTGCTGGTTGTAGATCAAGGTATAATTCTTTTGTGACAATGGTTTATTATGTATTTTGCAAAACTGTTAGATTGTTGGAGATATGAAAGGTGCTGTGTTTGGTGGGTTGTTGGACTGCCCCATGAAACCTAAGCAAAGCGAAAATATCAAGTATGTCAACTCTCTTTTTCATGGATAATGCTTCGTTAAAAGTGCTTTATATCTTGACAAACATGGTTTCATTTTCTTCACACTGGTTGTAGGGGACAAACCAAACTTTTTTTGTCTTTACAACTATATGGTCAGCCAAGGCTGTTTCGTCCTACTGGTATGGGTTCTTATCGAGAAAATTCATACTTTTTGTTGGAGGATGTTGGAACTAAGGAAAATGTAATAAATTGATGTATTGTCTAAATCTATGACTAAGTGGACGAGTTCATATGTGCAAGAGTTACATGTGTTTTAGGGTCAAATATCTTTTTGTAGGTAAGGTATCTCAGTTATCAATATTTATTAGGACCTGTCTTTTGTATGATGTGGAGTTCTACCAAACTCACCATAAGAATGAAGTGTAATATAGATCAAAGCTAACAATGAGCCTCTAAATTTTTTTCTATTGACTGACTAGTCATGATCACCTCTTCAATGTCGTTATCGGAAAAATAGAAAGGCATTTCATATGAGCATATTTATTGATTTAGTACTGCTAGTTAATCATTGTAGTGACCTGACAATTCACATGCAAGGGAAAGGAAAAGGAACAAAGGAAAATATCGATTGGTCACTATGATGAGCGATTTAGCAAAGTCAGGAACAGCCTTTTTCCCATTGGGGTTCGAGACATAGTTCCCCCACCCTTCTTCCCATACACCTCATTTCTTTCATCAATCAATAGGGCTAAATCCATCATCTCTTTCAATGATTTAGGCCTATGCACCCTACCTCCTCTCTGATTTCCTCCTTGAGTCCATTTGAAAATCCCATAAGTATTCAGGTTGTGTGATTTTCAAAGGACCAGTATAGTTGAAATGTTCCCTATGCTCCTTCACGAATCCTCTTGTGAGCCCCAACAAGATCTCAAATGTGTTCTCAACCAGCGTTGGTTGGAGTTTTCAGTATGGCTTCCTTAAATTCTTCCCAGGTAGGGTTTTCTGTGCAAGATTCCCCTATTGCAACCAAGAAAGGGCTTTACACCTTCCACTGCGGTCAGAACCTCTTCGATCTTCTCCTCTCTGATACCCCTCACTCGGAAATAGTGCTCCATTTTTCCTACCCAACCGGCGTGTCCTCACCAGAAAATGTGGGTAATTCCACCCTTCGCTGCCATTTGTCCCCTCGCCCGGTCTCGGACCTCGTCGTGGCCCGTGACTTCCGCCGCTGGAGCTGTCATTGTGCGCCCCAGAAGCACCTGCATTGCTGCAACAGAGTTTGCAACGCTCTTCAGTGCGTTCTAACACCTTTTCAACTCTTCTAGTCTTGAATCTTGATCCCATCTTATTCTTGACCATGAAGTTCTTTTCCCGGATCAGAACTTGCTTTGATACCAGTTGATATAGTCAACTGGGTTAGAGAGAAAAGAATAGGGATTGAATCAAGAAATTAGGGCAAAGCACCCCCAACCCCAAGTATTATTCAGTGTCTCTGATCAGTGTAACCAGAAAGAATACAGGGAGATGAGTTTGAAAGCACCTCCTCTTTCCTACAAAGTCTCACTCAGTTCTTAACTCCTAACTAACTACTAACTTTTCCTATTTAAAGTATTCAATTTACATTCAGTTTAGTTACATTCAGTTACACTTTAACTAATCTCTCTTCTTGGCCTTATTCCACTCCCTTTACATACACCCGTCTAACTGTTGTGGATGCCCAACAAATTGTTGGATGTTTCAGTGTCCGAGGCTTTGACAATTCATGGATTAGGTTAATTGGGGATGAAATTACAACTTAGAAATTAATTATTACTAGTTTAAGTCGATCCTAAATTAGGAACAACTAAATCATCTTTTTTGTGGTACAAGCTCTCAATATCTTATTTTAAGCATGAGAAGTTGCCAACTCTTCTTTTTTTTCCGTCTTAGTTTCTACAAACTTGTGTTGTTCTGATAATATATATTTATGTGCAGGTGCCAACAGGTACTACTACATGTGCTTGAATGATTTACTTGCACTTGGTGGTGGGGGGTAATTATGCTTTAGTGCTTGGATGAAGATCTGTAAGTATTTCAATAGTACTGCTTGGTTTCTTTCAGTACATTTCTATTTTCTAGTTGAAGTACCACCTGTGAAATCTCTTCTTGAATGTATCCTTCTGGTTGGAAAGGTTAACTGGAACTAGTGGACCGTGCTACATTTGGAAACCTATGTCTGGCTCATAGTCCAGACTTTGAGTTGAAGAATGTTGAGGTGATGTTCTAACTACTGACGTGTGGTATCTAGCTTAAGCGAATTGTTAAGTGGCTTTCAACCCCTACTTGCTGCTGAACTAGCACTCTTTTGCTTTTGGTTCAATTTGCTTCTCTGTGCTTAAATTCTTTTTAATCTATTTATTTCGTTATTTCTGTCACTCTCTATTGCTTCACATCAGCAATCTGGAACCTGGCCTAAATCTTCTTTGTTCTAATGGTTTACACAACATTACGTTACATTTATGAAATGAAGTAAACCTTTGCTATACATTCAGCCTGCCCTTTCTCATTCCTGACCACATGAAAAGATGAAGGACAACCCATAAGATTTTTGTTATCCTTTCGATGAATGTTGCAAAATTCATGAGTTGAATCTCTGATAACTAGCATTACTGCATACCTTTTATTGGGTGAATGAGTACTAGCTACTTTCAAAGCAAAGGCTCTGAATTAGCTTCTCCTTAACAAAGTGATGGACAATGTACTCATAGTTTCCAAGTTTGGATGCAAAGTGGGTTTAAATTTTCCGGTCTATCAATCAAAATTTTCCCCCAGTCTAAATGGGTAGCCATGAAATAGCGAAAGTTTGATTTTCATTATATCAACTCCATATTTACTGCTATCAATTCATTATATAATTTATATTATATGCTATGCATTCATGTCCACACATCTTCTTTATATCGAGTTGTGTTAGGATGATTTATGATTTATATTTCTAATATGTGCAGTTGTGGGTTTTACACATACTTCCCCTTTGCAAAGCTAAGATGCTTTTGGATGTCCAAAAGAAACGTCTCTCACCTCTTCTCCTCCCCCTTTTCTTCTTGTTTACTAATTGCTATTACTTTATCCATAACTCTTTGTATGTAGTTTAGTTTACCCACTTCCACTTTGTATGGTGTTAGACATGTTGCCCAAGTTCTTATCAGTAGATTGTGTGCTTGAAATCCCATTTTGGATTTTACAAAAAGTTTGGGTTTGTGGAAGCCAGATGGTCCCCTACTCCCAACACAAGAAGGTTGTAGAATATAATGTAAAGGATGGAATCACTTCCCCAACTACTAAGAAATAAAGCACCAAGGAAGCTATTTTACATGCAATTTTCGGTTTCCCATGGCATTAACCAGAAGGCAAGGTTTACAATATGAGACCTTTGTGCCACATCTTTGTAGCTAGCTACAAACACAACCATTGGCGTACAAATACAATTTGATTTGACAAACTTGTGTTAAAGTAGTAGCAGTAGCAATGTTATCAAAATGGATATGGATGTCTATAGTTTATTAGTTTGTTAGGAACCATTTTCATAGCCTCACTTGGCTGGCTGTATGACCTATTGACAGTATATACAACTATCAAATTTTGTTAACCAGATTGTAGTTCAAATACACTTTTTTGTTTGCATGGAGGTGCACTTGAATAATGAAGGAGAAAGATGACCTCACAAATTGTAGAGTGGGGATCAAGTTACTTCAAGACTAATTTTAAAAGATTTTTGAGTAATTTTTTTTAATTTAAATTTACATTTTAGTAACTTTATCCCATCTATTTTTGAAATGGATGCAGATAAAAAATAATTCATGTGAGGGGATTCCTCTAAAGCCACAATTTAAACACAGTCCACCCCATCTGCCTAGGCCCAAACCTGTTTTGGATTGTATTATGTAGATTGAATGTTGGATTATATGATTCCTTGATTTTCATAGGCGCTTATACTTGATTTTGTTTGCTGGATTGACCAAATTGGCCTTCTACTTATACCAAAAAAGAAAAAAACTGATTTCTAAAATGTATGTAGTGTAGTGGGAAAAGAAAAGAATTTGTATGGCTCCGTTTTGTGAGTCGGGATAAGAGAGACAGGATATGATAAAGCCTATCCTATCCTTGTTTGAAACTATTTATTTGGTGGTAAACGGGGATAGGATAACTCCCATCAATGCGTCTTTTCTATCATATCCCATCCATTTAGTTAAAAATTCCATTATGAGGGGTAGGTTAGAAGCTCTGACAAGGATAGGATAAGGTGATTTATAGTATAATAAAGTATAAAATAATTTATATATAAAATAATTAAAGTATAATAAAATATAATATGGTTATCAAAAAGGTATAATAAAACATAAAATAATAAAAATATTAAAAATTAATTTTATTTTGTCAGAAGGCTAATTTTATTTACTTCACTATTATTTTTAAAACCTGAAAAATAAAAAAATATTCTAATAATTAACTATATTAACGTGTAACTAAAAATGTAATATTTAAAATTAAACAAAAAAGTCAATTTAAGCTAAACAACAACTTAAAATTTTTTAAAATATTATAATGCAATTTTATCACAAAGACAATTTTGTCTTTTTTATAGATTTTAAAATAAAAATTATAAAACTAAAATCTAATAAAATATGAAAACATTTTGAAACAAAAGCTAAAATTTTAAAATTGAACTACAATTACAATGCTTTATTGCTGCTTACTCTGGTGGGACAACAAATGTCTGATAGTGATAACGGAGGTCTATCCTGTCCATATCATATCTTATTCTATCTTGCTCTCTTATCACCGGCTCCATAATATATCGACTACTCAAAGCCAGTCCCGAGATAAAATATAACCCCCGGATTTTTGGTTTATTCCTTCATTAATGGGCCAATTGGCTGAACCGCACCTATAAAATACCGAAGTCATTTCAAAATTTAAAATCGCAACATGCATCATAGTTGATGTGCTCCTATCCCCGTCAAAATAATATGCTTCTATAAATTCTGACCCAACTAGTGTTATTTATTCCTCATAATGATCTTCTTTTTTTCTTCCATTTTTATTTTTGTAAGTAGCATGTTTCCTATTTCTGGTTTAAGATTATCCTCACCTTTAAGTTGGTATATTTTGACTTCTAAGTGAGAAAAGAAATGGGGGAAACAACAAGAACATAACATTTTTCATAAAAGTAATCTATGCCAGAAAGACCAAATTAGTTAACATGTATGGAATATGGCCAATTAATATCTTTTTTTTTTTTTTTTTTTTTTGGTACATAATATCTTTACTTTAAAGCAGCTCAACAGTGTGAGCTCCATAAATTCATCTAAAAGTACATCATGATACCATCATTATAATTAGCGTAGTTAGATTAGTTACTTATATTGTTAAAGTAGTTAGTTAGTCACTAAACACTTGTATAATTTATTTATTTTTTGACTGAGATAAAATCTTAGAGAGGGCCAAAGTAAGTGAAATATGCCATTTGATAAACTTAGTTTTAATTTTGGGATTTTTCTACCCCAACTTGAAGAGGAAGTTCTAACATATCATATATTTCCTTTTTTATTTTAAGGAAGATGTCTTTGTTGTCAACAGATAAGGACCCATATCATCAGGGCACCAAGGGTTTGTGGTAGAAAGTGGGCTCAATATAAGCACGTTATGTTTATAGGAGTGTCCGGGTTTCAATCCTTTGATAAACTATTCGTTAATCAGATTAAGTTCTCTCTTTTTTTTTATTCTTTATGGGTGTATGTTTATGTCTTAAGCATGTAGTTAAACTATCGATTATCAACCTTTTCAAACACAGGATTTTGATTGAGTAGAGGTGTCAATAATTATAGTGAGCATAAAAATCCTATATTTTTAGTCATATGAAAATATATTTTTTTTTAACATATAGATAGTATTTGCATAAGAAAGACGACACAAAAATAATAAATTAAAATGCGAAGCCTAACTTACATGATTGCGAACAATATTAACAGATTGAGATGTGGGAAAGAGTCTAATCCCCACAACGTCCCTTTCACCCTCCCTCCCTATGGGCACTTGCTTGGGCATCCCTAATGCCTAAAGACCATTATAATAGGTAAGGAGTTACTTTCCAGGACAACATAAATAAGTCTTCTTATAAAGAGAGTCAAAAATAAGTAACACAGATTGAGATGTGGGGAAGTAGCACGATTGGGATTCGATTATGAAAGAAAAATTCTATAAAATCTTGGTACCATTCTGTGGTAGACGCAACTTTGGGAAAAGTTATAAATATTTTAAATGTAAATATAAATTAAAAACATACTTTTAGATAATTATATCCAATCTTTTTAACTTTTCCATATTTTTTATCTTTATACCTCTCCCCTATTGTTGTTTTTCTATAATTGGAATTAATTATTTCTCAACCAAAGGTTTAAAAATTACTCCAAAACATTCAATGAAATGCCTCATGCTACACTCCACACACACTTTTTTGTATTTAATTAAACATAAAACATGAAGGAAAAAAACACGCTTAAGGGTTAACCAGGTTAAGAGGAAAGCTAGGGACACATCCCTGTCATTAACATGTTGGTAATCAATATTTATTAACGTGTTAAACAAGAGCTAGCTCATTACAGCCTGTTTAAGGTAAAATCATAAAAGGGTTAGCTAACTAGTCCATATGCTTACTAAATATTTTTTCAGAACGAAAATATTTCATGAGCCAAATTAAGAGAATTTGAAAATCAATTGTGACTGGAGAATAAAGTATAATTTCTATTTGCTTGCATCAATATATATTCCTTATCATTATCCATATGAGAGATATTTGTATTCAAACAATAATAATGAATTGTGAATAATATTGAATAGTATAATTGGCTTGGTCAACCCAAAACCAAGTGAGAATTGGAACAGTGCCAGGGAAGGCGATCGAGAGCTTCGCAGTGAATGGATGGTGGGGCGTGAGTCTCATGTTGACGCCCTTTTGGACAACCTCCTTTATCTCTATCTCCTTTGACTCCATCATCCCCAGCTACCTATATAACTTTATTCTCTTCAATTCCTTCAATTTATATGCATGCATAGAGTGCTCTTGTGCATTGTTTGATCTTTACTAACCAACAAAGTTGTGCCATTACAACAAATTGTTACATAATATATTTATACACATACATATCATCTCTATCTCTATATATATGTGTTATTAATTATATACCCTTTTGTTAATATTTATTTTCTGGGGTGCCTTCTATATATATAGTATATATATATTTGCTCCTGCTTCTTGTGCGAGGGGTTACAATACACACCATACCATGTTGCATGATGTTTTCATCAGCCACTGCCACCAAAGGCGGAGCAACACATTGCACCAAATTTTCTCAACCTAGTCCTTCAACTATCTGTGATATGCCAATTAATTATAATGCATTCATGTGTTCTAGCTTATAGCTACCTTGTGTCATCATGTCATGATGGAATTCTAACCTGAACTTATTTTAATTTCCTTGTAGGTTATAAGATTGAATTTACGAAACTTCCAATTATTTTGTTATGAAAGTGGATTATTTTTCCTGTTTTTTTAACTTTCCTCACCCATGTTAAATATTGAAGTCTAATTAAGTTGTTTCATGGGTGTACAATTTTGTTATCCCTCATTTCTCAAGTGAAATTTCAGTTGTTTCTGCACTTGTCTTTTTCATCCATGAATGATTGATTGGTTTGTTTAATTCGCGCTTGTTTTGCATCAACTTTGATTTTGCATCAGTCTGAATATTATTCTTTCTATTATTAGTGCTCTTCCCAGAACAAACAGGAAGCTTGTATTATTAGCTATTCCAGAATTTTAGAAGTCATTTTCAAATTCGTTTCAGGCTTCCCTCAATTTGCAGTACAGAACGTATTCTTTTTCTTCTCAATTTATAGTTGGTGAGCATAAACATATATGGTGCTTTTTGACTAGCAATAATTAAGAACGAATATATAGTAGATTCCATAAGAATTATGCTTTGCCCTTTTTGATATTATCCTATCCAACTAACACAATGAAATGCCACCAAATGTCATTTTCTGAGGGCAGCATTAAGGAACTTAATACTATCTCAAATTGAGCATGATTTTCTGTGTGATAGCTGTTTAAACATAGCTATCAATTGTTGTGGAATATATATATATATATCTTTTTGTGCTTGTCTAAGGGTGTGATTTTGATATTCTTATTCAGTTAGAGAGGGAGAAGGGAGTAATGTCACTGTTCACTGGTATTGCTGTATGTCTCCTTTTAAGTGCCTTTCAATTCCAATTTGAGCATACTTTTCAGTACACTGAATAAAAATAACATACCAAGAGGTTCCTTCTTTGTTTACTCAATCATTGGGTAACTTGGTTCCTAAATGTCACATGAAGGCATAGATGCTCTATCCTTTTCTTACAAATAAACATCCAAAAAAAAAGCCAAACCTTTTGGACAACTTAATATCTTTCTTTTTTTTTTTTTGCACCAATATTGATGCAAGATGCAACCAATCCGAGTCCTGTGTAGAATGCCCTATTGGGATTTTGATTTATTTCATTTTCTTCTAGACAATGACAAAATGACTTCTGTCTATGAACATAACTGATATTTATAGGCATGTTACTCAAGCTTTAGAATCCTCACTATTTACGAAGAATGTAATAGACCAAAGCTTTCTGACTGATAAGAGAAATAGAATATTATCTGTTGAAAGTTTCAACTATGGGATGGCTATGTGTGATCAGATCAGACATGTTTTACTATCAAAAAGTTGAATTGGATTCAGGCCCATAATGAGAAAAAAAGTTGTGTAGAATTAGTCCTCTACTTGTTTTATAAAAGGGTCACTCAAAAATAATTTTTTATATGTGTTTAGTAGTTTTTGTAGTCATGTTGTCTAAATTATTGCTTTCATATCACTGGCTGCAGGATGAAATTTTTTGCCCAATTAGTGCACTGAATGTCTGAACTTTGTGACCTTGAATTGTTCCCAGAGCTCTTCCAAATTCTGAGGTTACCTCCAGCTCAAATTGTTGCCATGAAGAGAACTCATATGCCACACTAGCTTTAGATGGAGACAAAAGTTGGGGGGAATAGCAATAGTACAGTTACACAGTCACCACCCCAACTAGCACCACCACCAACAACAACAAATAACACAACCAACAGTAGTAAACTGTCATTATCTTTGACTCTCAAGAAGAAATTGACAATGGCATATCTGCCTCAATAGACTTTTCATCATCCCCAGCTTTCAGTGTTCCACCATTTCTCCCAGTCACAAACCAGCAACAACAGATTGATTTCTTCTGTGCAGCCTCAGGTGCAACAACCAGCATCATAAACACAGGAGGGCTTTCCCAGTATCCCACTTCTGACCCTGTTGCACCCTTATGGGACTCTCCATTGCCTTCATGTGTTTGAAGAGATTGTATTTCTTCTGTCCCTTCCTATGTGCCTCCTCAACCCTTCATCTTCTTCTTGCACTTATCTTAGTCCTGCTGTCATGCCATCATACATGCCTCCTGGGACTCTTAGTACTGCCTTATCTGCTGACCAATTCTGGACTGTTTGGTGAATATTCTTATGGGGTTCTGAACTTCAGACTAAGAACTTGAATAATGAAACAGAAAATGGTGGAATATATTGTACAGATTCAATGCAGCGGGTGTTTAACCCTTCAGACCTTCAGGTATGGGCCAATTTTCAAACTACTTAGTTAACTTTCGCTTCATTGTTTTATGTTTATATAGCAAACAAAACCAAAATGAAAATGTTCAGTTTGAATTATGTTTAATATATTATGATATAAGCAAAAAGTAGTTCAATCTCCAAAGTTTAATACTTTGAAGTCTGAAAGGTTTCAGCAGTCTTAACAATTAAGAGAGGCTTATCAGATGTGAAATTTTGCAAAAGGTCATCACGCCAACAAATTTCTGAGAAGCTGATGCCCCATATAGAACATAGATTCCCACATCCATGAAAACAGTAGCTAGTATATCAGTCCCTTTAAAATGTCACCGCAAAAAGTAGCATAAATTTGGACTAGGAGCAAGAAGGAATCACTACTTTCAAATAAAAATGTTGATAGCTAAAAAGCATCATCATTAGAAAAGTCCCACTTCACGTGTGGTCCTTTGTACATCACTTTCTAGAACTTTAACTAAATAATACTCTTTTAATTGCATGTTTTCCTTTTGTGGTGAGCAAGATAATAACTGTTAATTTTATTTGTAAATTTCTTTCCCAGGCACTTAGTGTTGCTGGAGAGCCAGCAACCAGTAGCTGGGCTGAGTTCTGCCACTTTGACACCAGAAATCTCAAACTTGGAGGACTCTACCTTCAAGGCTGGAAACCATCTGTTGAGCAAAGGTAAAAGATCCATAGATACATGAAGAAAAGAAATGAAAGAAACTTCAGCAAGAAAAATTAAGGTAGTGCCTCAAAACAGCTACATCATCAAATAAAGTGAGGCTATTGACATTCCTAATTTGTTCTATTGACAATTTAGCTGACAAATCAAAATTTAGTTTTCCTTTTCAAAAATATGAATGGCTAATGAAAAGTATGAATAGACAATTAAGAGTGCTAATAGCAACACCCCATTAAACAAACATGAAATCTTATCATGTTCAAGATACTAATTTCCTTGCTTATGAAACACTTGTTACTTCATATTTTCATGTTCAACTAATGATGCAATCAAATATGCAGTATGCCTGCCGCAAAACTCTGCAGATAGCCGACCTGGCGCGCGGGGAAGGTTTGCAAGAATGATGACTTTGGAGATGCAATTTAATCATAGACCTGCTAGTAGCAATCATGAAGAAGATGATGAAGAAGAAGTAAGATTCCCATAGTACATTTCAATTATTAAACTAATAACATGACACCTTTTTTTATTCAACTTATACCTTTACAATTATTTGTTGAATAATTCCTTAGTTCTCATCCCTTTGATTTGTACTGCGGTAGTTAGGAAAAAGATGAAGATGATATGGTTGATTCTCAGATATCTTTGCTCATATCAGTGTGGGTGAACTTTTCAATGCAACTATTCCATCCAATCCTGGATTTGACCTAATAGTTTGACTAGTATACCACATTTAGGTTCTGTAGATTTTAGTAGTCTGTCTCCACCTGCAGATTTATCCTATCTGGGCTTGATGGATTGAGGAAACTGAATAATTGGGGTCCTAATACTATACAAATAAGTGAATGAATAACAAACATGTAGAAAGTAAATAACTGTATACATTTTTGCAGACACCATATTTCCAATACTCTGTGCCTACGCTAAGACTCAATAAGTTGTATGTATTAACCCATAAAAATTTTCAGTTGCCCCACATAGTGTGGATCAGCTCATTGATGTTTATTTGTGAGAATAGGGAACTAGCTTTTAAAGTTTTTCCTTTTTTTTTCCTAACATTGAAGAGCATAATCCAAACCTTTCAGTTTTTTTTTTTTTGGGTGCAAAGCTTGCTATTTTTAATGGTTTTAGATATGGGGAGAGGGTCTCTGGTATGTAGCCCTAGGATATAGAGAGTTATAGACACAAAAATCATAAGTGGGATCACAATTTTTATAGGACCCCACTTCTATTTAGAGAGTTTTTGGCTGCTTATCTCTTTTTATATTCACTTTCAAAAACTCCCATAGAGCATTTATTTCTGATAAACACCAGTTACAAAGAGTTACCTTATGTAACCCAAAATAAACAAGAACTGACATTTTAAAGTAATGCTGCAATTGAAAGTAATGCTGAATAAGCCAAATGATAAAGACAACTCGTCCATCCAAGAGTAAATAACAATAATTTTGCAGAATTTAATCAAAAGTTTGAGGGGGCAAGTTCATAAATCAAGGTTAAAGTTAAGTAAGTAAACATAATTAGAGCAAATGGTGCATCAACTCTTATATTCATTTCCTATTAGATACAAATATCAGGTTCCAAGTTTAATTATAAGAGAAGAAGTGTCGAAGTGGAGGCTGTTGATGGAGAGAAGAAAGAAACAAGTTGAACCTGCAAAGAGTAGGCCAAGGATTGCAAAAACTTATCCACCACCATCTTTATGAAATCAAGAGGACCACATATATATATAATTGTCCCTGCTTATACTTAAACCTGATCTGCCTCTGCTTTGGAGTTATGCATGTTTAACAATAGTTACCTTTGTTAATACACTGTCACAAACTATAGAGAGAATTTAATGAATTCACAGATTTTCTATATTTGCACTTCATAATTTACATGTGAGTTTTTTCATCTTCTTTTTTTCTCTTCTTTTAGATTCAAACTGTGAATCAAAATAAATCCACTTACACATATCTAGAATAATACCAACTAACGTGAGGTTATTATATTTGCTAGTAAAAATGTTATGGGATGGCAAATGTTCTGCGCCTCATTTAAGTAGAAATTATGTTAGGTATTTTGTCATAAGTCTCTAC
>JAUPTC010001610.1:0-22748 GCA_030762895.1 Sophora flavescens
CACATCGGATTTTTGATTATGCTTAGAAGTTGGGTAGTGTGTCCGAATTTGATGTGAGAGGTTAATATTAGTATGGCATATGGTATTTATATACTTGTCTATGTAGTATTATATGTCAACCTAATGAGAGTGGGTGATTTCTTTTAACAGAATCATGGCTCGCGGAAGATGACGTCCAACTAACAGTGGTGACGAAACTCCAGAAAGGATTATTGGAGCTGTCAATGGTAATGCCGACAATACTGAGAATGGAGGAGGATCATCTTCGACTCCAAGTGCAATGGAAACCCTAGATGCTGCTATGCTACCACAAACCCAGCAGAATGCTGAGATGCTGCAAATGAACAAAGAGCAGCTAGAAATTAAGAATCAGAGAAGGGCGATAGCAGCTGAAGATGCCGGATTGTCTAATTTTATGAACGGAAAACCGCCTCAATTCCGAGGAGAGTATGACCCAGAGAAGGAAGAATGGTGGATACAAGAGATCGAAAAGATAATTGCTACTATGCACTGCAGCGAGGAGAAGAAAGTGACTTATCCTGCCTTCATGTTAACCGAAGGAGCAAAATTCTGGTGGAAGGGAAAGAAAAGATTGTTGGAAGCTGAGGATAGGAACATTGACTGGAAGTTATTTACTGATTGCTTTTTCAAAAAATATTTTTCACGTCTAGTTCGACGCGAGAAGGAAAAGGAATTCACAAACCTCAAACAAGGCAGCATGTCTCTTGGTGAGTATGCATCACGTTTTGAAGCTTTGATCAAGTTTTCGGAATTCTATCAGAGGTTTCCAAGTGAGGACTGGTGGTCGCGCTGTCGCACACGTGCCAAAAAGGACGAGCGGGTTTTAAAAATGTAGTTTAGGGCGACAACTCGGATGTTGTCTCTCAAGGACTCTTAAAATGTTATTTTTCACAAAAATCAGTTTTTGGGGGGGTTTGGTTTGAGATGCAATCAAAGAAAACAAAATAATGAAAACAGAGCAATTAAAAACAGGGCAAGTTAAAGAGATTATCAAATAGCAAACAACGATTAATCTACTGTCAAGAATTCCCAACTATCCTTGGTTAATGTAATCCCAAGCCCTAAGCAGATTCTAATCCCCTTTCGATTCTGAGAACAACTAACAACGTAATTGCTACTATGGATGCAAGTTCCTATTCCCGAAATAACAAACGGGGTTAAGCTCTCATGAACAAACGAACATGAATGAACACACGCGAAATAACAAACGCGATTAAGTATAGGAAGATAACATCACTGAAACAAATCAATACAATACTACACACTCCTGAAATAACAAACAGAAATGTATAATATGGTATTAAAAAGGGAAAAGCAATTAAAATAGGGATTTACAAAACCTCAAGTATATGGAATTCTCATACAGAGAGACTAATCCTAGAACTTAGTTCTCCATGACAAAAACGAAAACACACAGAGAAAATGTAAAACTAAACAATGGAGAAGCAAAAGTCTTTACAAACTATTCAGAACATCAATTTATACTAATAAGAAATTAAGCCTATTCGCGAGGCGAAGCCTCTCTCGCGACGCGATTCTTGTGAACAGTCTGCAACCTTTGGTATTCTCGCGAGGCGAACAATCCTTCGCGAGGCGAGGAACTGAAGAGTCTTCTTGTTACGCCCGTTATGAACATCAGGGGCCAACCGTGATGCTTTCTGACTTCTAGGCTCGCGAGGCGAATGGATGATCGCGAGGCGAGACTCTTCAACTTCAAAACTGCCACGGTCGTGACCTTCAACACGGGCAAGCCGTGATCGTCTCTGACTTTTCAGGGTTGCAAGACTCGCGGGGCGAGACCTTCTTAGTGGGGCGAACCAGAGACCTTGCATTTTCTTGGAATAGTCGGGCTTCGGGTCGCGTGGCGAGTATAGCTTTCATGGGCGAACCCCCTGTTTCTTTATTCTCTTACCTTCCAACTTATCCTGAAAACAAAGACACAACTATAAGTGTATTATTTGACTCAAAACTAGCTAAATCAACCTAAAACTACTCTAGAGACTCAAAACCTTGCTTGAGGACAATCTAATCTAATTTGGGTGAAAATAGGATATAATTTGCACAAAACCCTGGTCATACTAGCCATAAAACTAGATGAGCCAGAGGCTTATCAAAATACCCCAAACTTAAACTTTGCTTGTCCCCAAGCAAACTAAGACTCAAAAATCAAAAAGACTCAAGACCTGGCAAGCTTAAAAGATTCAATCAACATTGCATAAATTCAAGCAACTTCATCAAAACAGTTTTCTTCATTGTTTCCCCCCTTTTCAAACAGAGCAATCCCCACATTCATTTATTCTAAATATTTGAGAATTTCATCAATCAAACAATCATTAATCTGAGAAGGGGATCTAAGTTACACACAAGAGGGAGATCACCAACTTCAAACAACTGCCTTCCTCACAAGGGCATTTAGTATATCACTCAATCACTCAATTGGTGTCAGGCTAACAACTTTGCACTCAGTTTCACTTTTCAAGAACACTTCCCAAAAATTTGATTTTCATCTCAAAATGGTTCCCACAGAAAATATGTATGCAACATCAAAAGGTCTTTTATGGGTTGTAATGGGGCCTGGCTAAGGGTAGGATATACAAAGGTACTAGGCTGAAGACCCTAGGAACTAAGAGAGCATGAACATTATTTACACTTTGAAATTCCACTCAAGTTCCTTTTCTCATTTTTTCTTTATGCCTTGGGTGACTACGACCTCTTTTATTTTTATCATTTTTACACTTCTCTTTTCTTTTTCTTTTTTTTTTTTCAATCCCAACAACATATTACACCTTGTAGCCACCCCAAACTTAGTTCTTGCACCCATTCTAAGATTACATGCTCTCCTAATCCTAAGATCGGGTTAACATGGTTTTCCAGATTTTTGGGCTTATAACATTAGGTTATCAAGAATTAACAGGCTAATAGGCTCAATGGGGTTAACTAGGGAACATGCATTAGGAATTGGTTATTTTTAGGCTAAGTAGTTATTTACAAAGAAACTGCCTAAATCATTTGAAGCAAACACATAATCATGCAAATCAAAAAGAGATTCAATCAAATTCAGGAAAGTGCAACTTGAAAGTGATTTTCACACAATCAAAAACATGTTGGAGGCTCAAAACCTCACCTGGACATTCATGCAAATTATTTGAAAGAGATTCTATCCCTAGTGTGTGCTTCCTATCACCCCCAAACTTATCATAAATCATGCCATCATAACAAAATCTCAAAGTTCAGTTTTCAATTTCACATGGGAATCACTTTTCAAAAACAAAATTTTTTCAGCCTAGGGGGAATCATCACATATCAATCATGCAAGCAATTTGTGCAACATCAATCAAAATCTAGCAAACTTGCCAACAAAAGACTCAACACACAAATACTTCTGAGCTTCTCAAATTATTCAGGAGCTTTATTCAAAGAAACAAGACTCAACAAAACTACAACTAGTTCCCTCCCCCACACTTAAAACATGCATTGTCCCCAATGAACAACAGAACTATACAATCAGAGTGAGGGAAAGGAAAAGAAACTCCCTGATTAAGTAGCGGTGTAGGTGGGAGCTTCCAAGGAGAGCTCCTCAACATTTGCATCCACAGGAACAACAACATCCACACCGTGGAATGGCTTCAACCTCTGCCCGTTAACCTTGAAGGGCTTGTGTGTGTACCGCACGTGTAATCTCTCTTGCACCATAAGGAAACACATTAGTAACGACAAAGGGCCATCCCATTTGGACCTAAGTTTCCGACCATCAATTTCAAAGTAGGAGTTAAACAATAAGACTAGCTGGCCCACAAAAATTCTTTCCTAACAATCATTCTATCATGAAATTGTTTTGTTTTTCTTTATAAATCTTGGAGCTTTCATAGGCTTCCAGCCTAAGCTCCTCAAGTTTCTTCTGCAGCTTTTTTCTTTCAACACCGATTTCTTCATGTCCAAGTTCTGACTCTTTCTTGCCCAATATGCCCTATGCTCAACTTCCACCGGGAGGTGACATGCCTTGCCAAATACAAGCCGGAAGGGGGACATTCCTATAGGTGTCTTAAAAGCGATCCTCTGTGCCCATAGTGCGTCTTCCGGACCGGCGGCTCCATTCCCTTACGTTGGCTGCACCATCTTCTCTAGAATTTGATTGATCTCCCTGTTTGATATTTTTGCCTGGCCATTGGTTTGGGGATGGTAAGCAGTGGACACTCTATGTACAACCCCATATTTCCTGAGTAAGGCCTCCATGGTTCTGTTGCAAAAGTGTGTGCCCTGGTCACTGATGATGGCCTTGGGTATGCCAAACCTGCAAAAAATGTTGGACCTAACAAATTTGGAAACAATCTGAGCATCGTTAGTCCTAGTGGGGATTGCTTCCACCCACTTTGAAACATAATCTACAGCCAACAGAATATATACAAAACCAAAAGAAGGAGGGAAAGGATCCATAAAATCCATCCCCCACACATCAAAAACCTCACAAAAGAGCATAGGCTGCTGAGGCATCTCACTCCTACGAGTGATGGCAGGGCCTGTTATTTGACATTCTTTACAATTCTTGTATACCTCATATGAATCTCTAAAAATTGTGGGCCAGTAAAACCCAGAATCCAGGACTTTTCTTGCTGTCCTCTGAGGTCCAAAGTGTCCTCCAACTGGAGAGGCATGTGAGAAATGCAGGATGACTCTGTCTCATGATCGGGTACACACCTCCGAATAACCCTGGTCACTGCAAAACTTCCACAGTGTAGGGATCATCCCACACATAGTACTTTGCATCGCTTTTAAGCTTGTGGAGCTTATGTCTACTTGTACTGCGGGAACAACACCAAAGAACAAGAAAATTTACAATGTCAGCAAACCAGGGGGTTACCCCATACAGATGTAAGAGTCTCTCATTAGGGAAATCATCTTGGATGGGAAAAGTATCCTCATCCCTTGCTATCCGGCTCAAATGATCTGCTACCAAATTTTCAGCTCCACTTTTATCCTTTATCTCCACATTGAATTCTTGGAGCAAAAGCATCCACCGGATCAGTCTTGGCTTAGCTTCTGGCTTTTTCAACAGATATTTCAGAGCTGCATGGTCAGTGAAAACAGTCACCCTAGAACCTAGCAAATAAGACCTAAACTTATCAAGTGCAAATACAACAGCTAGCAGTTCTTTCTCAGTGGTGGTGTAATTTGCCTGTGCAGTATCTAAGGTCCTAGAAGCATAATGAATTACATGGGCAACCTTGCCCACCCTTTGTGCCAGAACTGCTCCCACAGCAAAATTGGAAGCATCACACATTAGTTCAAAAGGGAGTGTCCAGTCTGGGGGCTGGATGACAGGGGTAGAAGTCAACGCTTTTTTCAGATAGTCAAATGACTCCTTGCACTTTTCATCAAACTGGAACAGGGAATCATTGTTCAAACAGGTTCGACAATGGCGGTGCTATCTTCTTTGAAGTCCTTTATAAAGCGCTGTAGAAACCCGCATGTCCAAGAAAAGAACGGATCTCGCGTACGCAAGATGGGTAAGGCAATGAAGAAATCACATTAATTTTTGCAGGATCTACTGAAATACCCTCTTTAGAAAGTACATGACCCAAAACTATCCCTTGTTCTACCATAAAGTGACATTTCTCATAATTCAAAATCAGATCAGTATCAATGCATCTTTGTAGAACTAGACTTAGACTATGCAGACAAGCATCAAATGAGGAGCCATATACAGTAAAATCATCCATGAACACCTCTATGCAATTTTCAATAAATTCAGAGAAAATACTAAGCATGCATCTTTGAAAGGTGCCAGGAGCATTACAAAGGCCAAATGGCATCCTCCTATAAGCAAACGTACCGAAGGGGCACGTGAAGGTGGTCTTTTCCTGATCCTCAGGGGCAATATGAATCTGGAAATACCCGGAAAAGCCATCTAGAAAACAATAATGAGATTGACCAGCCAGCCGATCCAGCATTTGATCTATGAACGGCAAAGGAAAATGATCTTTTCTGGTGGCCTGGTTTAACTTCATATAGTCTATACAAACTCGCCAGCTATTCTGGACTCTAGTAGGCACAAGTTCATTATTTTCATTCCTAACTACTGTTAGACCAGACTTCTTTGGTACAACTTGCACCGGACTTACCCAAGTACTATCAGAGATGGGGTAGATAATACCTGCCTGTAGAAGCTTAGTCACCTCTTTCTTCACCACATCCAGAATCAGTGGGTTAAGTCGCCTTTGGGCCTGTCTTACTGGCTTAGCCCCATCCTCCAATAAAATTCTGTGCATGCATCTGGAGGGGCTAATTCCTGGAATATCGGCCAATGTCCACCCAATAGCCTTCTTGTGTTTCTTCAGAACCTCTAAAAGCTTGGCTTCCTGGTCAGAGTTGAGGCTGGAGGAAATGATGACTGGCAATGTTGCATTCCTCCCCAAGTAGGCATACTTCAGGTTCTCAGGAAGTGGTTTGAGTTCTAAAGAAGGTGGCTGCTCAACAGATGGTGCATTGGGAGCAGCCATGGGGTCAAGGACCTCGCTGAATAGAGATGACTTCACTCTCATTATCACTATCATCCCGCAAAGTTGAATCCCGAAACTCAGCACAAACAGAACACGGGTTAGTGTTAGTGCAGTTAGTACAAGTATATACATCATCAAAACCAGAAAGAAAAGGAAAATCGAAATAAAGTCCTCATGAGTATCCTCAATAAGCTCAAAGCAACTCTAAGTGGAAAACAGAGTGCTCCTCCACTCGGGTGTTTCATAGCATCAAAGATCTTGAATTTGGCCACAATACCACCAAACTCCATAGACATAGTCCCATCATAAACATCAATCTTGGTCTTGGATGTCATCATGAATGGTCTCGCCCAAGATTATAGGTGATCTACTGGATCGAGTCTCTCCTGCCATGTCTAGGATGTAGAAGTCCGCAGGGAATATCAAATCATCAACTTGCACTAGCACATCCTCCACCATTCCCATGGGTTCCGCATTGGTCCTGTTAGCCAATGGATGGTAAGGCTTGTATACTACAATGGCCCAAGATCAAGGTTGTTAAAGATGGAGGTAGGCATGACATTGATTGATGCACCCAAGTCCAACATGCGTTTTCAAACTTCCTGTCCCCAATAGTGCATGGAATGGTGAATGTGCTCGGATCCTTGCACTTACGTGGTAGTGCCCGAGTAGGGGTTAAAGCAACAACTCTTTCGGCTTAGATCGGATAAGCGCCGAGACATTCATTCCCAAGTCAACCCTCTCATTAGTCTTCATCTTCCTCTTGTTGGTGCATAGATCCTTCAAAAATTTGGCATATCCGGGCACTTGCTTGATCACATCTAGGAGAGGAATATTTACGATTACTTTTTCGAAAACATCAAGAATCTCCTTCTCCTTATTTTCACCACCAATCTTCTTATTATTCCGCAATCTATGTGGGAATGGAATGGGTGGTCTATACACTTTCTCAGCCTTCAACTTCAACCATAGGCTCGGGAGTAACCCTCAAACAGTAGGCTCAGGAGTTACCTCAATAGTTTCTTCATCCTTTCCAGAGGTGGCCTCAACAACTTTTCCCGATCTCAGAGATATGGCACTCACATTAGGGTTGGAGGCATTGGGATTTATCACTTTGGTTGTCTTTGGCATTGGGTTGTTCTTTGAGCTTGCTTTATGTTATTTATGTCTGTGGGCCATCTGTCCAATCTGTGTCCTCAAATCTTGAATGCTAGCACTTGTTTTTGCTGCCGATATCGTGCTGTGAGGCCTAGAATCGTGCCTCGGAATCGTCCCATTTCTTCTTTGGAAAAGTGTAGTCATTTGTGCATTCAATTGTGAAGTTATTTGCTTGCACATGTCATCTATCAAGGTCCGGAAGGTGCGTAGTGGCCCACCGGAGGAGGATTCCGAGGTGCCATCGGTCGTTGTTGGGATGAGTTCCCATACCGCAGATTAGGATGATTACTCCACTGGGATGGTACCTATTTGTTGAGAGGTCCTGGAGTCTTGTACCTATTCTGGTTATTGCCTTGATTATACGGATGGACTGCAAAGGCTTGAGGTGATTCAAGAATCGATCCTCCTTGCAAAATGGGGCATGCTTCATATGGGTGCTCGGGAGAACCGCACATGCCACACAACACCGCAGTCTGAACCCTATCCATTGCCAATTTCTCTACCAAAGAAGTGAGCCTATCAATTCTATCATCACGGTCATGGCCGGGAAGCAGAACCGTGGACCTCATGCACTCCTCTTGTCTCAACCGAATTTCTTCCGGTAGTAAAGCCGGGAATTCAGGTGACATGTTCTCAATGAGTTGCTTGGCGTGAGATGGAGTCTTGTCAACCAACGCTCCCCACTAGCAAAGATCCAAAATATTTCTATCCATCGGCAGTAGCCCTTCATAAAAATCTTGGATGAGGAGCTGTTCGAGAAATCTAATTTCGGGGCAATCGGATGTCAACCGCTTGAACCTCTCCCAATATTCCACTAGCGACTCATTTCCTTGCCTCGATGCCACATATCTCCTTCCTTATTGAAGCGGCTCCGGAGGCGGAAAATATTTCTCTAGGAAGAGCTTCTTCAAGTCGTTCCATGTGGTAATGGAGTTCGGCTCAAGGTATAATAGCCAATCTTTTGCAGCTCCCTGGAGTGAGAACGGAAAAGCCTTCAACTTGATATGATCCTCAGTTACTCCTTCTGGCCTCAAAGTTGTGGAGCAGACAACCTGGAATTCCTTGAGATGCTTGTGTGGATCTTCACCTGCAAGACCATCAAATCTTGGCAACAAATGGATTAGCCCAGATTTTAATTCAAAAGGAGTGTCAGCACCAGGATAAGCAATGCACAAACCATTGTAATTCACATCAGGGGCAGCAAGCTGCCTCAATGTCCTTTGGTCTCCCATGTTTTCAAAAACAGACTTGGAATTAGAATCACTACTAGAACTAGCCCGAAATTCTCTACGGAGTGTATGCAATGTTCTTTATATCTCAGGATCAAATTCACACAGTTCAGGGCGGTTAGATCTAGTAGCCAGACTAATTCAAAACAAAAACAAAAATAAAAGAGAAAAACAGAAAATAAAATGCGAAAATAACAAAACAAGAGTCCCCGGCAACGGCGCCAATTTTTGGTCGCGCTGTCGCACACGTGCCAAAAAGGACGAGCGGGTTTTAAAAATGTAGTTTAGGGCAACAACTCGGATGTCGTCTCTCAAGGACTCTTAAAATGTTATTTTTCACAAAAATCAGTTTTTGGGGGGGTTTGGTTTGAGATGCAATCAAAGAAAACAAAATAATGAAAACAGAGCAATTAAAAACAGGGCAAGTTAAAGAGATTATCAAATAGCAAACAACGATTAATCTACTGTCAAGAATTCCCAACTATCCTTGGTTAATGTAATCCCAAGCCCTAAGCAGATTCTAATCCCCTTTCAGTTACAGCAACAACTAACAACGTAATTGCTACTATGGATGCAAGTTCCTATTCCCGAAATAACAAACGGGGTTAAGCTCTCATGAACAAACGAACATGAATGAACACACGCGAAATAACAAACGCGATTAAGTATAGGAAGATAACATCACTGAAACAAATCAATACAATACTACACACTCCTGAAATAACAAACAGAAATGTATAATATGGTATTAAAAAGGGAAAAGCAATTAAAATAGGGATTTACAAAACCTCAAGTATATGGAATTCTCATACAAAGAGACTAATCCTAGAACTTAGTTCTCCATGACAAAAACGAAAACACACACAGAGAAAATGTAAAACTAAACAATGGAGAAGCAAAAGTCTTTACAAACTATTCGAACATCAATTTATACTAATAAGAAATTAAGCCTATTCGCGAGGCGAAGCCTCTCTCGCGACGCGATTCTTGTGAACAGTCTGCAACCTTTGGTATTCTCGCGAGGCGAACAATCCTTCGCGAGGCGAGGAACTGAAGAGTCTTCTTGTTACGCCCGTTATGAACATCGGGGGCCAACCGTGATGCTTTCGACTTCCCGGGCTCGCGAGGCGAATGGATGATCGCGAGGCGAGACTCTTCAACTTCAAAAGCGCCACGGCCGTGACCTTCAACACGGGCAAGCCGTGATCGTCTCGACTTTTCAGGGTTGCAAGACTCGCGGGCGAGACCTTCTTCGCGGGGCGAACCAGAGACCTTGCATTTTCTTGGAACGGTCGAGGCTTCGGGTCGCGTGGCGAGTATAGCTTTGCATGGGCGAACCCCTGTTTCTTTATTCTCTTGCCTTCCAACTTATCCTGAAAACAAAGACACAACTATAAGTGTATTATTTGACTCAAAACTAGCTAAATCAACCTAAAACTACTCTAGAGACTCAAAACCTTGCTTGAGGACAATCTAATATAATTTGGGTGAAAATAGGATATAATTTGCACAAAACCCTGGTCATACTAGCCATAAAACTAGATGAGCCAGAGGCTTATCAACTGGCAATGTAGAAGAATTGAGGAAGGACTCAGAGATGAGCTGCGGAGGGCTGTAGTGTCTCTCGACATACAATATTTCCCAGAACTAGTCGAGAGATGCAGTGCCATTGAAAGTATAGACCTAAGGATGGCCAATGAACAGAAACAACTGAGGAGTGGCGGTCCTAACCGATCAAGTTTCCAGAGGCATGGAGAAAGTGGTTCTCAGTGGAGACAGAGATGAGACAGAGACCATATGCTCGACCCGGACAAACACCGGCACCAGCACTAGTGACTAGAACGAATCAGCAACAATAAGGCTTAGTTTGCTTCAGATGTGGAGGATCGCATTATGCTAGAGACTCTAATAGGCCAAGCTGTTTCAACTGTGTCATGTGGCACAAGATTACAAACAAAGGGTTATGCAACAACCGACAGCAGCCGGAAGAGGAACTGGAGACAATATAGGTGGAGCTGGAGGAGGAGTCCCAGCAGCAAGACCACAAGTGGCCAAACCTCAAGCCACTGGAAGAGTGTTTACCGTGAGGGGAGCTGGATCCTCTCAATCTGCTGATCTTATACAAGGTATGTGTTTGATAGCTGGTAGACTCTCGTGTGTGTTGTTTGACTCACACGCTACACATTATTTTATTTCACATGAGTGTGTGGATCATTTGAACTTAACTGTTTCCAAATTACCTTATACCCTCACAGTGTCTACTCCAACCAGTAATCCTTTGACTACTATGTCTGTTTGTTTATAGTGTCCTATCGTTGTTGAGAATAGAACATTTATTGTAGATCTTATCTGTTTGCCTATGCAACAGATAGCTGTTATTCTTGGCATAGATTGGCTTTCGGCTAACCATGTAGTGCTAGATTGTTCTAGCAAGACTTTATCATTTCTTGTAGGGGTGTAATCGGATCGGTTTGGTTCGGATTTGAGGGAAAACAGTGTCCGAACCAATCAAAATTGTTCGGTTCGGTTCGGTTCGGTTTCTGGCATTTTCTGTTAGCAGACCCGAACCAATCCGAACCAATCATGTTCGGATCGGTTCGGATCGGATCGTCGGGTTCCCGCCTTTTTTTATAAAAAAAAAACCTGTTTTCTCCTATTATTCCTGTTTCACCTATTTCGATTTCCATTTCTCCTGAATGCAAATTACATATCCCACATCAAATCTAGTTTACTCCCCAAAAATCAACACAACATCTAACATAAAAAATCCACAACACCATATGATTCCAGAATGATAGAATTCCAAAACAAAAATCAACACAGCACCATATGATTCCAGGATTGTAGAACTGTGGCTAAGCACCATATGCTGTTATAGTTGTGGCATTACATTGCACAAATAGTCCAAACATAAAAGCAGGGAAATGCAATACTAAAATCAAAGTGTCCAAGGTATGTCAGAGACCAAAACACCTGCCTATAATCTTAATTATATAGAGGAAAAAAACCAAAAACTGAACTTTTAAAAGCATAGACCCTAAGTAGCATAACCAATTCGAATTGCTTTGACCAAGAAAAACTCCACCTTTCAGCCTGCACAACCTTTCACGGGAGCCATCAACTTAAATACCTGAAAACAACATAGCACGGCCAAGTCAATCACACTAAGAATATCAATCACATTTTACGAGAAAATACAAAAAAATGATCTTATGTCCATTATCTACATATAACTAATCTTAGTTTTCAGGCCCCAAACACCCTATGACAACCAGAGAGCATTGCCAACCTTCTTGGCATCAAGCAACTACCATATCCTCAATCAACAAGAGGATTACTTCAAATAAAACCATCATAGTTCCCGTCTCTTGCTCTTGTTCGGAAACATCTATCAAGATAACACTTGTTTACCACGCAAGGAAGAATGATACCTACTTTGAGTTGGTAAACACAACTTACCAAGGCCTCACCACATGCCAAGCATTGATGGGTCGGAATTACTATGCATCTGTTAACATTACAATTGGTGCAGACCTCACAGTTCAAAGTGATATGTGCTTGTCCTACCTCAAACCAAACTGCAAGAGGAGTCACTTCCTTCTTTGGTATACTTGGTGAACTATGGTGACACGGTTAGGTCCATTGGAGAGGCTTATGGTGTTGATGAACAAAGTATGCTAGAGGCTAATGGGTTGGTCAAAACACAAAGTGAAAACAGCAGCGTGAGCCTTGACTCCTTGACGCCTATATTAGTTCCTTTAAGTGGCAAGAGTTGCAAAGAGAACCTAGATAGTTTCTATTGTACCTGTCCCAAGGGAGTGGCTGCGCAGATGGATTCTCCTGTGATGAATCGGATGGTCAAAAAATGATCTTATGTCCATTATCTACAATACTCAAAGAACAATGAGAGTTCATCCCCTTGAGTTGTTGCTTCTGCAGAACCTTGAGTCCAATACCGACTTCAACTTTTCCACCAATATCATATATCCTCAACAACACCTTTGCAATCCGCTTGCAAAACTTGCTATACACATCAAAAACCTCAACTATAACACAATCCATGGCTTCAAGAATAAGACCAACATTCATGTTCATATTCCTTGGCTTGATCTCGCATAAGCATGTCAATCATAGCCTGAAGCTTTTGCAACTTCTCAAGCTCTTCCATCAATGTTTCTTCAACCTCAACATCCTTATTATTCTTCTCGCTTGTTCTTGTTGTTCATCTTTTTAGCCTCGGAGGAAACAAAAGCTGACCTATGATCCAAATATGCAAAATATCCTCTCACAAAAGCATTGAAACCCCATGCTTTTGCAGGGGTTCATGTGGCCATCGGTGAAGTTTGAAAGATCAAACGGCAACCTTCCCATAATGGGGACAAGAAACATAAAGGCTTTGTTTGTTGTTTGATACAAGACTAAATACATGTTTATAATGAATGAAGTGTAAAACAACATAATAATAAGTTACCTTAATCCAAGGCCATAAACCGACTACTAGTGTTCCCAATATCCCGATGCAATACATTTATCTCTCGAAGCTCTAATAATATAATAATACAAAAATATATTAGAAAGTCTGAAAGATATCAAATTCAATGATAAAATAATTAATAAACTTTTTACCCGAATCATCTTCAGCCATATGACTTTGTTGATTATCAACTTTTTCAGCTTTACTCCTCAACCAATTTTGAGTACAAATCAAAGCCTCTACTGTGGAGGGATGCAATGAACTACGGTATGGGTCAAGAACACGACCCCGGTACTAAATGCGGACTCGGATGACACAAGAGACACCGGATAGCTAATATGTCCCTAGCCATTCGAGAAATAACATGATACTTCACCGTCTTACCTCTCCACCATTTGAGAATATCAAAATCATCACAATAGTCTTCCACATCATCTTCAATATATCTTTCCAACTCATTTCTCTTCAGCTCACCTTGCTTCCTCCTTACCTTTCGTATGAACGCACCTTTACATGATATTTCACTCTCGTCGTTTTGACCACCTTTTGCTTGAAGAGTACTATTCGAGGGTTGGGCATTAGAATCACAAGTATCATTGGGAATAGGATACCAAACAACATACTGAGAAAATATTTTTTTATAAGATCTTTCAATTTTTTTAAAACTTCCGGCACAATAGCCATATCCGAACTGAATACCCGATCCAAACAACACTCAAAATACTCCAATTTATATCTAGGGTCAAGGAAAATAGCCACCAACAATAGATAATTCAAATGCTCAATGTCCCAATATTTGTCAAATTTTATTTTCATATTTGATGACATCCTATACAGCACCTCATCATCACTTTGCATCCACTTATTCAATGTAGCTTGGATTTCACACCACTTATCAAAGAAGCCATTAGAAGTGACATGCAATGATGCAGAAAAAGTAAGGGTAGCATCATAGAAAATCTTTAAAAATTTAGTGAAAACACGAGCACGATTCCAATCATCAATAAGAGGAGCACACCCTTCACTATCAACAAATGCTACATAAGAGTGGTCATCAAATTGTAAGCGAACAAATGCCTTTTCATACTTTTCAGCTATGTCCAACATCAAATAAGTGGAATTCCACCTAGTTGGAACATCAAGCACAAGCATTTGACCCATGGTTATGTTTGCCTCATCGACACACCTCTTAAACGAGGACAATCTTTGTGGAGATGACCTCACATACTTGCAAGAAGCCCTTATCTTTGAAATAGAACTATCTAGTTCCTTCAACCCATCACTTACAATTAAGTTCAAGATGTGAGCACTACATCTCATATGCAAATACTCCCCTTTCAATATGGTAGTACCTTTCCAATCATCCATGCCTCTAACCAAATATGACATGGCTGTGGTGTTAGCACTAGCATTATCTACGATTCTGATGCAAATCTTGGTAATACCCCAATCTTTTATGCATTTCTCTAAAACTTTTCCTATGGTTTCCCCCCTATGGTCTGCAATCAAACCAAAACTCACTATCTTCTTTTGCAATTCCCACCCCTCATCAATAAAATGGGCAGTCACACACATATAATTCATGTTTTGAATGGAAGTCCAAGTATCGGTTGTAAGGGAAACCATTTGGTAGTTTTGTTCCAAGAAAGATTTCAAAAGCACTTTCTCACCCATAAAGAGTTGCATGCAATCCTTTGCCATGGTCACACGACTAGGGATTTTAAATCGAGGTTGAGCCACACTCATGAAAGCTCTAAACCCGGGGTTATCGACAAACTTAAAAGGGAGCTCATCCATTATTAGCAACTTAGCCAAAGCCTCTCTGCATTCATCTTGCTTAAACTCAACAAGCCTCATAGATACAGTGTTATCTTTCTCACTTTGTTTTCCTACGGCAATCGTTTTTGCTTCTTATCGGTGTTACTTGGGTTTTTAGTACACTTATTCATATGTTTGTTGAGGTTGGAAGTCCCATGATTACTACTATTGCAAGCATAATGTTTGCCACAATAGATACAGATAGCCTTATCACCCTCTCTCTTAAAATGATTCCAAGCCATAGATGGAGGTCTACTGGGTTTTTGTTTGACACGTACCTGCAGTGCAGATTGACCTTCAACCGAGGTATCTCACTGACATCGAAAGTTGTTTACGTTGGAGGAGTAGGTGCACTAGAAATTTGAGTCCCGGATGTATCTTGATTCTCGGTCATTTTGCACCAAACCTAAGGAATTAAGGAATGCACACAGGTAGCATAGATCGTAAAGAAAGAATCAATGATTCAAATAACAATAAAATAAAAAATCCCAAAATCAAAAATTTAAAAACCCTAAAATCAGAAATCCCTAAATGCACAAATTGGGTACCAATCTCGAGGAGGATGTCGCAGACTCGCGGTGATGGAGTGTGGTGGAGAGGTGGAGGCCGGAGGGAGATGTCCGGACGCGGAGCGGTGATGGAGCAACAAGCCAAAGAGGTGGAGAAGTATCGTAGATTCGCAGTGATAGAGCGAGGTGAAGAGTTGCATGCAATGTCGCGGACTCGCGGTGATGGAGTGGTGGAGGCCGGGAGGAGGTGCACGGTGCTGTGATGGAGCTGCGAGAGAGGTGAAGAGGTTGAGGTGATGGAGCGACCGAGCGCCCGAGCGAGTCGGCCGAGGTGAAGAAGTCGCGGTGATGTAGCGAGGTGAAGAGGTGGAGAGATGTCGCGGTGCTGGTCGCGGTGGCGAGCAGTGCTGGAAGCCGGAAGGGACGCCGTCGCCGCCGCTGACTCGAGTTGAAGATTGAAGTAGGGTTGAAGACGAGGAGTGCGAGATGGAGAGATCTCAGATGAGTCGAGATGCGTATGCGTGTCTGCCTAATATATTAATATTGTAAATAATTATAAAAAAAATTAGGGGTTCGGTTCGGTTCTAGCGGGTTCAATTTTCCTGGAACCGAGAACTGAACCGAACCAAGGTCGGGTCCAATGATTTTGACCCGACCCGACCCGAACCAATGACCCGAACCGACCCACAAAACGGATTGGTTTGGTTTGGATCGTCCGGTTCATGGTCGGATTAAATCCACTTACACCCCTAATTTCTTGAACCTTTTAGTGTAGCATCTGCCAATGAAGGAGTTACTACGAGGAATGACAACTCTTAACAGTTTGTGATGCTTTTCGCAGTGGAGGCTAATGAGACTCCCAGCATAGATTCCATGCCTATTGTGCGAGAGTTTCCTGATGTTTTCCCTCTAGACGTCCCAGGTTTGCCACCGGAAAGAGAAGTGGAATTCACTATAGATCTCGTACCAGGGACAGAGCCTATTCTATAGAACCTTATCGAATGTCACCGGTTGAGTTGGCAGAGTTGAAGGAACAATTGATGCCATGTTAGGAAAATAGTTTGTCAGACCGAGTGTTTCACCGTGGGGAGCACCGGTGTTATTTGTTAAGAAGAATGATGGAAGTGCGAGGTTGTATACGGGTTACAGGCAGTTGAATAAGGTGACGATTAAGAATAAGTATTCGTTGCCTAGGATAGATGATTTGATGGATCAATTGAAAGGAGCTGTAGTGTTCTCTAATATTGATTTAAGATCTGGTTACCATCATATCAGAGTAAGAAAGGAAGATATACCCAAGACGGCTTTTAGGACGAGGTACGGGCACTATGAGTATTTAGTTATGCCTTTCTGTGTAACTAATGCGCCAGTCGTGTTCATGGATTATATGAACATAATTTTCAGACTTTTCCTCGATAAGTTTGTTGTTGTGTTCATCGACGATATTCTTATTTACTCTCGTACGTGGGAAGAGCATGAGGAACATTTGAGATTGGTGTTGCGAGTTTTGAAGGATAGGTAGCTTTATGCCAAACTTTCCAAGTGTGAGTTTTGGCTGGAAGAAGTACAATTCCTAGGTCATGTGATTAATAAAGAAGGAATAGCCTTAGATCCAGCTAAGGTTGAGTCAGTTCTTAAGTGGGAATGGCCTAAGTCAGTAAGTGAAGTACGAAGTTTCCTAGGACTAGCTGGATATTATCGGAGGTTCATAGAGGGATTCTCGAAGATTGCGTTGCCTATGACGCAGTTAACGAGGAAAAATATAGCTTTTGTATGGACGGAAAAGTGTGAACAAAGTTTTCAAAAGCTGAAGGACAGGTTGACTACATCACCTGTGTTGATCTTACCAGATCCACTAGGACAATTTGACGTATATTGTGATGTGTCATACCAAGGTTTAGGCTGTGTCCTGTTGCAAGAGGGAAGAGTCGTGGCTTATGCTTCCCAACAGTTGAGAATTCATGAGAGAAATTATCCGACTCATGATTTGGAGTTAGCAGCAATAGTGTTTGCATTAAAGATATGGCGACACTTTTTGTATGAAGTAAAGTTTAATGTCTTCAGTGACCACAGGAGCCCGAAGTATCGTTCGATAAAAAGAATTGAATATGAGACAGCGAAGATGGAATGAGATTATCAAAGATTATGATTTTGAATTACTGTATCATCCTAGGAAGGCCGATGTGGTAGCGGATGCTTTAAGCAGGAAATCCTTGCACGTGTCTGCGATGATTATTAAGGAGATAGAATTGCTTGAACAGTTCGAGAATTTGAACTTAGGAATGGAATTGATTGAGAATAAGATTTGCTTAAGTATGATCACTATTAGTAGTGATTTTATGAAAGATCTTAAAGATAAACAAGTTCGGGATCTATACCTCCAGGAAGTAAGTAGAGGAATTGATGAAGGAAAAATTTGAGTTTAATAGAGGAACGGATGGTGTGTTAAGGTTTAGAGATAGAATATGTGTGCCAGAGGATGCAGAACTTAGGAAGATGATTTTAGAGGAGGCACATAAGAGCATGTTGAGTTTCCATCCTGGATCCACAAAAATGTATCAGGATTTGAAGAAAATGTTTTGGTGGACAAGGATGAAGAAAGAAGTAGCGGAGTATGTTTTATCTTGTGCAGTGTGTCAAAAAGCTAAGATTGAACATCGAAGCCAGCGAGATTACTACAACCTTTAGATATCCCAGAATGGAAATGGGATAGTATAGCTATGGATTTTGTGGTCGGATTACCACGAACTCCTAAGAAGCATGATGCGATTTGGGTTATCATTGATAGGTTGACGAAGTGTGCTCACTTCTTATCTATTGGTGAAAGTTATAATTTGGAAAGGTTGACTCAGATTTACATCAAAGAAATTGTTAGATTGCATGGTGCGCTATCAAGCATTGTCTCAGACCGAGATCCTAGATTCCATCTAGATTTTGGAGACAATTGCAAAATGCCTTGGGAACAAAGTTGAGGATGAGTTCTGCTTATCATCCCCAAACTGATGGACAGTCAGAAAGGACAATTCAATCATTGGAGCATCTATTGAGAGCTTGTGTATTGGAACACACTGACAGTTGGGATGAGTTCTTACCATTGATTGAATTTACTTATAACAATAGTTTCCATAGTAGTATCGGAATGGCACCATATGAGGCTTTGTATGGCAGAAAGTGTAGGACCCCGCTATGTTGGCATGAGACTGGTGAGAACCAAGTTTTGGGTCCAGATGTGGAGCAACAAACTACGGAGTAAGTCAGGAAGATACGAGAAAAGATGAAGGAAGCACGGGATAGGCAAAGGAGCTACAGTGACAAGGGTAGGAGACCATTAGAATTCCAAGAAGGCGATCATGTGTTTTTGAGAGTTACTCGGAAAACCGGAATTGGCAGAGCTATCAAATCCAGAAAACTTACTCCTCGATTCATTGGACCCCTTCAGATTCTTCATGAATTCGTCGAGTAGCTTACCAAATAGCCTTACCACCCAATCTTTCCAACCTTCATGATGTCTTTCATGTTTCTCAGTTGAGAAAGTATTATCTTAATCCTTCACATGTCATGAGTTTGAGTCTATACAACTGCGAGATAATCTAGAGCATGAGGCTTTACCGGTAAAGATCGCAGATAGACGGATTAAGGAGCTTCGCGGTAGACAAATTACTTTGGTTAAGGTCGTATGGGATGAAACTACTGGAGATGCTACTTGGGAACGCGAGGAGGATATGCAACAACAATATCCACATCTTTTCTAAGGTACATAAATTCCGAGGACGGAATTTTCTTTTAAGAGGGGTAGTAATGTAACACCCTCATTTTAATTATGTTTTTCAACCGATTAAAATATAATTAAATTATATTTTAATTTGAGAGTTAGAAAGTGTTTTTGATTAAAATAAAATCATATTCATAGTCTACTTTATGGTAGAGTGTTACGGTGAAATTTTCGGTTGAAAATTCAGACGAAAGCCGGTTTGCGTTTCCACTGTCGGTACAAGTTTACTGTGCAGAAAACCTAAACTTAGTGTTTAGGTGCTAGGATGTTTGAGTTTTTATTTTTCCAAAATGATCATGGACTTAAGCTCCATAAGATATTTGGATGCTAAGTCTAAGAGATTGGAAAGTTTAAGGATTTCCAACTTGTTTATTCTATGTTATTAAAGCTAGGATGTATTACTTTCATTTTTTCAAGAAGATCATGGACTTGAGCTCCATAGGATATTTGGATGCTAAGTCTAAGAGATTGGAATGTTTAAGTTTCCATTGTTTTCCAAGATGATCATGGACTTGAGCTCCATAAGATATTTGGATGCTATGTCTAAGAGATTGGAATGTTTAAGTTTCCATTGTTTTCCAAAATGATCATGGACTTGAGCTCCATAAGATATTTGGATGCTAAGTCTAAGAGATTGGAAAGTTTAAGGATTTCTAACTTGTTTATTCTATGTTATTAAAGCTAGGATGTATTACTTTCATTTTTCCAAGATGATCATGGATTTGAGCTCCATAAGATATTTGGATGCTAAGTCTAAGAGATTGGAATGTTTAAGTTTCCATTGTTTTCCAAAATGATCATGGACTTGAGCTCCATAAGATATTTGGATGCTAAGTCTAAGAGATTGGAAAGTTTAAAGATTTCTAACCTATAAATCCTATGAAGGCCGAACCTAGAAGGTTATGGACTTAGGATACTGTTCTTATTTTTCCAAAATGATCATGGTTTTGATCTCCTTAATACATATGGATGCTAAACCTAAGAGATTGGAAAGTTTAGTGAATGCTAGCCTATTTTACTAGCCTTGGCTTCGAATACCCTAAGTTTATAACTTAGTGGGATTTCAATTTGACTTTGTTAAGTGATCATTGTTTATGAACTCCTAACACTTAAGGATCATAAATCCATGAGTTGTATAATTTTCGAGAATCTCTAACCCTTGGAACTAGTCTTGGCCGAACCTATACCTTGTGGTTTAGTGTTATTGTTTGATTTTAACTTGTGGTTTTCTGTTCATAACCTTAGACTTCCATCGCGGAGGAAACGAGGACGTTCGTGGTATACCTCTTCGAGCATCTAATCTCTTTACCTTCACAGAAGGTAGAGTTAGTACTTTGTGGTGTGACAACGAGGAGCTTTGAGTTCGGGAGTTCGATGATAACCCAGGTGGGGGAAAGAATCAACCTATCGTCGAAATCGATAAGTAGTATATTATATAATAATTGTGTAGGGCGACCTAAACCCTTCTAGTAGTCGAGTAATCGACAAGACCAAAATCACGTCGGAAACCTTTTCTGAAAAACCAATGACGATTCGGGGATTGTAGGTTTTTCGATATTAGGTTGATTTTATATTGTTGATGGTTGATTCGATTTTCTTACCTTTATTGAATTGATTTTGTGCTATGTTGGTGATATGAGAATATTTTGATTGATATTGTGTTATGCATGATCTGCCGGGTTTGTATTATTATGCTTAGTGGTTTTTAAGCAAAGATATATATATTATCTAAGAGATGATTGTTTTGGGTGTGAGGATAATAATGATCTAGAAGTTCCTAACCTAGATGATGTATGTTAAAGAGGTGTTACGACATAACATATGTGTCAAGTTCTAATGGAAGGTTAAGGCACTAGGATGTTGTTAAAACGGGTTGGTGAGATTCAAGTATAGGTGTGGTTATCCACAACCGTGTATTGGTAATATAATACACAAGGACAAAGGTGTATTGGTAATATAATACACAAGGACAAAAGTGTATTGGTAATATAATACACCGTGTATTGGTAATATAATACACGTAAAACATTTTCGTGTATTGGTAATATAATACACCGTATATTGGTAATATAATACACGTAAAATCAAGAGTTCTCGCGAGACCACTTCCACCTTAGGAAATAGGAGTGTAGCTATGGTGTCTTTGAGTAGCATGAGATTGGGGGTAGAGGATGATATATATTAACTTGAGGATGATCTGTTAGTTATGTGTGTTGTTTGTCTGTGACAATTACTGTATAATTTACTATGACTCTTTTTCGCTTTTTGATGATAGAACTGCTTCTTATCCCCTATGTTTCTGTATTTTTGTGGGTTACTTTGGTTTACGTTAGAAGACCCGATGGAGGGTTATGTTGCTGAGGAGCTGGATGGAACTCTGTATGAAACGGAGATTGCTGAGGAGTTGGATGGAACTCCTACGAACCGTTTCTTAATCGGGGTCGAGTTGTGATCCATGGCGATTAGAGTATAGACATTATGGCTAGGTGTGTCTAAGGAACATTTTTATATTTCCTCTAAGTATGTATGTTATTAAGTTTATGCCTGTGAGGATCCCTCCGAGAGGATACCCTCAACAGCGTGTATTTGCATATACTAAAGTTATTGTGTTTTAAATTTGCAGAAGTTATATGATAATTAAATAATTTTTTATTTTTTACGTATTTTCACGATAAGCGCCCGATTAAGAATTGATTTAAGAAGATAATTAATCTAATAAAACACCGGGGCACAACGGGGTGTCTCATTCTGCAAAATAATATTTAGATATAAATCAAGAGAAGATGACATGGACATACTATGATACAACTAGTTGTAAAATAAGTTTTTGCCATTCATTATATATATATATATTTTACATTACATTCTCAAAATAGTAACCTAAATTCAATGGTCAAGACAGGTGCTGACGTCAATATTTTCTTAAGCTCCCTGAAATTCTCTCCACACTCTTTATCCCATTCAAAAGGTTTCTCTTCCCTAACTAACTTGGTAAGGGGTAATTCTAGTCTATATAACTGCTCCATGAAATTTTTATACTAACCCGTCAATCTTAGGAAACTTGTCAAACTGTTTCTTAAACTCACTCAACTCTAAAGGTGTCATCTGGTAAGGTGCTATAGATATTGGTCCACTCTCTAACACTGGATCTATACTAAACTCAACCCCCTATTGAGTCTTGCGCGCAGCAGGTATAGTCGTCACATCATTGTGTGACTCTATAGTAGCAGTGAATGAGAGTATGTATCCTTGAGCTCTTTAAACCAAGTA
>JAUPTC010001611.1:0-22737 GCA_030762895.1 Sophora flavescens
GAGAAGTACGTATGTGAGAAATTTCAAACATTCCTCCAGAAGTCCACAATTAGGTTTGAGCGATTTTTACTACTGTGAAAGATCCTCACGACGGCCGGCATTAATATATGCTATTATCAAGTTATAGTCTTTATGATACTCCAAAGTTGAAATGATGCTCCAGCCAGCCAAGTTGAGTTTATCCCACGTTGAAGGTTGAAGAAGAAGCCATTTTTTGAGGTTTGAAGGTTGTGGTTCGGAGGCAGGGGAAACGAGAGGAGCTCGAGAGTTTGAGAGAGATAGTTGTCGGAAGAAGAAGATGGGTAGCGAAAGGTTTTCAGGAGGAAATAAGCCCAACTTAAAGGTTTTGAATTTCCAGTTTTCTTTTTGAAATAAAATGCAAAAAAGAAATTAATAGAACATGTCATAAAGAATAAAAGCAGCGTTGGTATTTTGGAACTATTAAAAGGTCTTGATGGGATTGATGGAAATTCTTATTTCAGCAGAGAATATTGACACAAAATTAAATGCATTGCTGCAAATATATGTATAGGCGGGTTCAAGCGTAAGCAGAGGTATGGGATCTGCGTATTAACATGCATGGATGATGTGAGTGTGATTTCACCTGCGTATTTAACACATACGTTCTGCATGCATTTTCACTATGGATTTAGGCCCATATTAGTTTGATTTTGTTAGTTTTTACTAATGGAAGACAGGTAAGGTGGTTTTCGTGGTGTTGTTTTACAGGAATTAAGGGTAAAATGCTCAAGATTGACCATGATGGGCTTTGGTTGAGGCTCAGGCAGTGAAGAGAAATGAGACAGCAGGGCCCATCACCCAGCCTGGCAAGTGATGTGAGAAATCACGACCGGGTCCAGCGACTGGAAAAAGACAAAAGTGAAGCCTGCTATGACACAACGTGATAGCCATCACGAATAACATGTTAACGAAACCAAGGCTGCTAGACAGAATGCCGTCATGGCCTGGTAGTGATAGCCATCACAGTAGTGACCGACAGCCTCAGCGGCGAGAGCAGATCACGGCCTGCAGTGATGAAGCACATCCCGCAATGTGATAATCCAAAAATTAGCGCACGGCTGGCGGGCAAGTCGCGGCACGGCGTGACCATCACGGCAAGTGACCGCGCGTTATTTGAACTGATTCTATAAAGGGCCTGCAGGCGAGCAGGGAAGGAACCTGCAGGAGCGGACTTTGCCACAGAAGAAACCGTTATATTTGGAGACGAGGAGGTGGCAGGACTGCATGTGGGGAAAGCTACTTAGGGTTCTGCCCCTTTCCATGTCTCTATTGTTTGATTTGGCTCCCTGCTGTAATCATGATGGCTAATCCCTTTTTGTTAGAAGTTAGATGTATGGCGAATATCATGTATTGCCTTGATTACCTTTAATCTATGTTTATACCTTAACATCGGTGTTTGATTCCTGTAACTTAATGCTGTTGACAATGCACGATCATCCGTGATTTGATTTTAAGATTTGATTTGCAATGGGGGCGTTAGCATCGATTCTTGTCTGAATTAATCACCTATTAAACCTTGCATCTAGGAATAGATTTTGGTTTTATTATTAATCGTGTAATCTACTCTTAATGCAAATTCACTAATTAGAGCGCCCCAGGAATTAGGGTTTAATTAGGGGATTTGGAAACTCTTTGTCATCCTTAGGAATTAGGGCTTGAGTAATCTTGTGGATTGATTTTGATACATGACATAAAATTGGATTAGTGGTCTTGGTATGCATGAGGCTAAGGTTTGGTGAGAATTTAATCCCGACATATTTCATATTTGGAAAGTCCACTTTTACAATTCCAGTGTTATTTGAAAATCTGAGAGTTTCTTTTATTTTATTTATTGTGACCCCTAACTCTTGGGTTTTGGTAGTTAGTATTGAGCGTAAATCAAGTCAAATATGAATAGTGGTGGTTTGGTATGTGCTAGTACTTGTCAAGTCTGCATTAGGAGCGATCCCTCGGTCTAAATCAGAGTATTACTTATGCGATCAGGCCCAGCACTTGCCTGAATTTCGTCTCAACATGGACTGGCAATGACAAAAGTAGTAGACCGTTATGCGATGAGCCGCGCAGTTGAATATGCAATAGATGCAAATAAGTTTTATCTGCTCTGGACAGCAAAATTTTTACATGCATTGGACGGAGAAAAATCTATAGGCGATATTTATGGAACAATTTTACCGAGGTCTGAACAACATATTAATCTCGCTAATATGTTTAGATGCTTTACAATAAAGATATTATGCCTACACAAGAGGTTTTAATAAGAATATCACACCATTGTTTGATGAGTACAGGTATCACAGTGTATATCAGAACACCACTTTTACACCGTAACTAATCCCTCGTGAAATAATGTTTGATTTCTATATGCTTAGCTCACAGAATGCAATATTGGATTCTTAGATAATTTAATTGCAGCAGTATTGTCACCGTGGTGGAATACTACTTACGAACATATTGTGTCCTCGATTGATGTTTGATCCAAAGAGATTGTGAGCGGTAGCTGTCGGCTTAAACATGCTCGAACTTGACCCGATTGATAACACAATGATACTTTGTCTTTTGTATTGCATGAGGCAAAATTAAGCTTTCCGTGGTAGCGTCCTCGGTTTAGCCTTTTTAACAATTTTACCTCCGGCATAGTTAGCATCAAAGTCAATAGTCATAAATGCTGTTCTTAAACACAAGCCCAGATTAGTAGTACCTTACCAGAATATCTAAATATTCTCTTAGCTGCCCAGGACAAGTGGGATTCTGCAGAGATGCAGTTGTCACGCGCATTGACGTACACTTTAGAGCATAGTGCCAGTGCCGGAGCGCGGTAAGATATAAAAGAGATCTATCGTATCTCTGCCTTTCTTTTAGGTCTGCTTTTTCTCTTTGTCATCTTTGTTCGTTGTTGTGGACAGTGGAGATTGCATAGGGGAATTATTCATTGGTTTTGCAATCATTCATGGTGAACTTAACCAGAGTTCCTTTGCTATTGGTTTATTGGATGAGCACATATTCATGGTTGTTTTATGAAGTCCGAGGAAGAATTTGATTTCTTTTATCATGCTCATTTCAAACTCTTTCCTACATTAGCGAGAAAATTCTTTGCGTAGAGACCCTCATTAGTAACTTCCAAATATAATATCGTCAACATACTCATTTGTACAATTATGAAATTAACTTAATGTATGCTAAATAGGTTGTGTCAACCTTTCCTCGTGAATCCATTTTCATAAGAAATGGAACTTAATCTATCATACCAAGCTCTAGGAGCTTGTTTGGTACATCCTGAAAACTTTCTTAAGCTTATAAACATGTTAGGGATGGGTTTTGGCTCTCAAAACCAGAAGGTTATAACATAAACATAGCCGTTAATAAAGTCATTTGAAAACACTTTAACATCCATTTGAAAAAGCATAATTTGAGGATGGGTTTCTTCTCTCCAAACTTGAAGGATTACTTCTAACATAAACAGCTTTACATTAATAAAGCCGTTTAGAAAATAACTGTATCCATTTGAAAAAGCATATCATGATGTGCGCAAATGAAAAGTTAGAATTCTAATTGCTTGTCAAGCAGCAGTGCAAAATTTCTTGTAATCTGTACCTTCTTCTTGAGAAGGAAGCAGCGAGCAACAATTCTTGCCTGTATTCTCCTGCCTTTACCATTTCATCAAGTTTGTTTTATGTAAACTCACTTTGTTTAATCCGATTTATGTTTTGGCGGGACCGAGTCCCAGGGCGCTTGTGAGGCGGTTGATTAATATTTACATAGCCGAATCGGCCATCAAATCCGTGAGCCTCGTCTACTGTCTTTGGACATTTACCACTGTGGGGAGACTAGTGCAAAGTCTTCTTTCTTTGAGGTGATGCGGATTCTTGCTTGTCTCATTGGGGTTTCCAATGATTTGATCTGTGGATGATAGTTCTGCATTTTGAATTTTTAGGCTTATATCGTATTTGAGAAGTTAGGCTTTATGGTTTGACCGGTGGGAGTGCGATCTTCTTGATCATCGATCTTTATCTCTGGTATATCTCTGAGATGTTTAGGTCAAGATCTGCAAAGCTTTCCCAGATCTAATAATTTTTAGCATGGTATTTGTCATCAAAATTGACATGAATAATTTCTTACCTCTAGAGTTCAAGCATAAACTCACAAAGCCTTTCAATTTAGAATATCTATGATTCCATTATCTACTTTATCCGATTTACCAGTTGGTCAATAATAATAATCATACATTTACACTTAAAAGATTGAAAATAAGATATATTGGAGTTTCGTCGCTTTCCCGGTTAATAAGAGTCTTGTGAGGATAAGTGCAATGTATATTACATTACGAAGTAGCGGGCCGTGTGCGGCTTCGGTCCATAAATTGTGCAGGAACGAGTTGTCATTAGTATGAAGTCCCACCAGCAATCCTTGAAGAGATACATTCTCTTTTTCACCACCATTTTTCTTTGGTGTTCTAGGTATTGAAGTTATGAAGAATACATTTCTTCAAATTATGAAATAACTGTTTCAAACTCTCCCCAGGGTAAAGACAGTTGAAGTGATGCATACCTTTTTCGTTAATGCCCGTTTGCAGAATAGAAAGACATCGAAAGACTTTCGCCCTTGTGGTTGGGAACATAACCCGTGTCAATACAGTGTAATAATCACCTAGAAACAGACCCGTTTTCTTACCAGCGGCGAGAAGCAATCCTTGTTGGACCAAAGATCAAGGTGTACCAGCAACTAGCGGTAGCTATTGGTACCACAGTATTACTTAGATCAAAAGAACCTTTGACTTTTCCCACTTTTGACATGCATCCCCAGGGAGAATGAATTTGAACTTGGGGTTTGTTAGCCTCTCACAAGTTAAGCATTTTAGCTTTAAATTAATTTCAAGCTTGAAAGACTAACCTTTGCAAATCTATAGCTAAATCCAATGGACACTAGGAAAATGACACGGCTGATTTGAGAGGGTCCAAAGTCGTCCGATAAAGATTGTGTTTCCTCTTGTGATGAATAAAGTGAGTCATCATGTTTCTTGGCAGTACCTGATTCTTATCAAAGAATAGCTTTCATGCATCCCCCATGTTGACATGTCCTCAAATTATTTTAAGCTATTACTAAAAAGAACATTATCAATGGAAGAAGAAAGAGTGTTTGTTTAGCAATACCAATGATCTTCCCTTCGTTCCTCAATGTATGACCACCTTGGGCTTGAGGGCTTTGGAGCATGCACCCTTTCTCCGTCATGTGATGTAAGCAGCCACCGTCCAGCCAAGGCTTTATCTTCATATTTGTTAAGCAAATCCAACGGTATTATCTTATCTTTAGGTACCCCAGCCCGACTTACATCCTTTCTTGATTATCCTTTGAGCCAAGTTGCTTATCATGTTTATTATATACGCATCTAGATGAAGTGTGCAAGTTCTTTCCACCTGCCACAAAAGGTGTTGGGTGGAGGAGAACTTTGTTTTAGCATATTTAGCTAGGCTTTGAAGCTGTCTTTGAGTATGTGTGTGTTGACTTTGTTGAGGTGATTCTTGCCTCTGTATCATAACAATACCCAGTTTTATCATGTGTGACCTGGTTACCATAAAATGGAAGCCCAGGCTTATCAATCCATACTAAGCTTTGGAATCTCACGGGTATGTCATTTTTGCTTGATTTGCAGCTTCACAAGAAGCATCATTCCGCTCTATTTTTGTAATCTATCCCGGCATTCTTTACGATTTTAGTATGTCATTTTCATATTTAAGTTTTGTTTCTCGGTGCAAGACCCATCATATTCTTTGGACAATTTAGAAATTTCTTTTTTTGAGGCTCCATACTCTCATTGGCGGTATGGACGGCTCATTCACTAATTCATCAAAGCATTTTAAGAAGTGGATAATTCGAAGTCCATTACTCAAGCATCGGTGTATTACTTTCGATGCGGTGTGCACTTGGGAGACATATATTTTCCTATTCCACGTCATTATATTGTACATCCCCGAGTGAAAGACGGATCAAAATCCTCCCATTATAGCATTAAGCCTTTCTTCTTTTGAAAAGAATTTCTTTTGATCCTTTAGCTAAGAGTGATTGGCTTTGAAATGACTAGGTTGCTTGCGTTAAACGAATTAATTTTCCGTGGTCTGACTTCTCCTTGGAAAACTTTTTGTTAAGTGCTTCCTTACGAAACCACTTTCTTTCTCCCCGGTATGTTGAATCTGCCGGAGATGAAAATAATTCATCTAATGCGATCCTAATCGTTGTCCGGAAAGATCCAGACTCAAATCGATGTTTCGAAGCCACTTTTGAGAACCTTTGATGGCTTATTTTCTTTAAGTCTTTGGGGCAATAAATTTCCAGCCCCTGGAATTTTAACTCTACGTTAAGTTCAGGTTCAGACCTTGAGAGATCGAAACTCTTCGGAAAAGAGTGTGTTTACAGTTTTTGGCTTACGGAATAAAGCAGTAACTTTGGGTCTCCATTACTTGAATAAACTCTCGGAATTTTTAAGCATGGTCTCCTATTTTTAATATATTTTCCAGAGATCCCGTTGGTGACAAATCACGAAGTCTCTGAACATTTGTTCTATGTGATTAATGATCGGCCATCTTAACGATTCATCTGGTGAACGTATGTATTTTGTTCCATTTCACTTGTGATGACCACTGTAGAGCTAGGGTAGAGTATCTGATTTCTTTTAGGTTGCAGGCTGTGAACTGTCATGTTCAGTCCAGTAATAGCGCATGTGAGATAGTCTTGGCTTCAGTTCAACCTGATTGGTTTTCACCTCTTGATCCATTGGGCTCTAGGAATGAACTCAGCTATCTCTTGGCTCTGTAACCGGTTTCAATAAACTCCCAAATATCACATTTTGTGCGTCAGAGGGCGTCACCTCTTCTCCAGTTAGTGTGCCCTTCCCGTCAAAGGAGGAGGTCCGATGGTGTGTCATGCAAGATCCCATGGTTGTTGGATACGTACTCAGCAATGGTAGATCTCAACCTCTCGGTGAGCTCATAACTGCAGAGATTGACACGAGGCAAACACAGAAGGTGGGTTAAATTGGGTTTGTTTATAATTTTGAAAAACAACCTTTAAAACTATTTTGCACTAGAAGATTAAAACGAAGATGACACCGAAGTAGGTCTTTTAAGCGTTGACAAAAGCAATATCAAAACAATCCGGTCGGTAAAAGCGAATAAAGGCTGAAAGTTTGAGATGAAGATTCGCGCGGTTTTATCCTAGTTGCTCTCGTAGACCAAGGCTAAATCCCAATAACTAACTTGGGTTTTATCCCTATTTCTCGAATAGTTACAACCAAGTATTCAACACATACAAAATCACAAGTATTCCTTTTTCAAGCTCTCGATTCTAACTCTAATAAAGTTATTTATAATGACTTCTTTCACTCCAGTGTGAGGATATGAAAGTTTAAGGTCGGATAAATATTTCCCAATATTCAAACTTAGATACAAACTTTTGCTTATGAAACCTTGCTCATCCCCATTTGGGAACTAAAATTAATGGGAACATGATAAGCGCAAATTTTGAAACCAAAAACTTAATTGTTTCTGTTAATTGTTGATGTCTACTAGTTTGGTTGGAGTCTCTTGATTTTGGTACCAAATTAAAAAGGAAGATAATGAAACATAAGAAAGACATTTGCAAAGCCTTGTATATGCACTGAAATAATAGCTCTTACTTATATTTATAACGCTTGATATGTTTATAATAGGACTCAGCTGGTATAATAGAAATTCAGATTAGTCATCAGAAAAAGAATAATGTTGTCTACTTTAATGGAAGAAACATAATTGCTGACCACCTAAATCAGAAGAAAATCAATAATAATAGAGCTGCAAAATCTAATTTATGGTTGGAAAAGTTATAAGCAACATTCCTAAGTTGTTTTATATGTTTGTTTCTTTCTTTTCAGGTTAAATAATTGATTAATTATATAAATAATGCGGGGGCTACTTTGGCTCCACCAATGACCAAGCAAATCAACCAAACTTCCTAGTAGTTGATTGCTTTGTTTCATGTGGAATGTATGTGCAGTTCCCACTGTGCTACTCCTACTAAGCCATTTATGACAAAGCATATGGGTAGAGTTTGAGAGCAAACAAAAAGTCCTTGTATTTAAATCTGAAAAACCAATGATAATTGCTAATAATTATGAAGCATACAGAGGAAGGTACATCCCAATTCAGGCCCAAGGCCAAAACCTTACTCATGTGTGCATGCCACGTGGATAACATAGGTGGGTGATATCAGCATGAAGTGTGATAATGACCCACACTATCAATAGGAAGAAAAATGCTAAGTAAATATCACTTCCATGTACATCTCTTTCTAATCTCATTATACGGTAGAATTTGGGTATAAGTAGAAAAATTAGTTATGTACTCAATTGTAATCGGACAATGAAAATTATGCAAACGTGAGATAATGTGTGTGAATAACATTGTTGTAATAATGTTTTGGTACATATCTTTAATTGTTCGGATCTCCTCATGTGCTTAGATATCATAATCAAACTATAGAATCAATTATATGATCAACTAATAAAAACTTTATAAATGTAAAATGGTTAGTACGTATAAGATATGTGTAAATATAAAAATAGCAATAAAGAATTTTCTTATATATTTTCTCTATAAAAGTTTTTGTATGTATTAATACATCAATAAAATTGCAAAGAATCTGCTTCAAACACTATCTCACAGGCCCCCTTCAACACACTTTTAGATATCCTGTTTCCTGGCCAAGTATCTATCCATCACGTTCCTTTAACCGCCGCCTTGCCCCAAACTTACACTAATAACATGTTTGGAATCACGTTGATACTCGCAGAATCACGTTTTGGACGTGAAAGCTACTCATAATAGGATTGGATCCTAGTAGAATCATATTTCAGGCATGAAAGTTACTCACAATAGCTTCTGTGTCAAGGCATATCCACCTCATTTGGACACGTATCAAACACAATATAAATAATTGATGAAAAATATTGAAAAGTATATATCAGTATTGTATTTTGTACGTGATAAACACTTGCTTACACCACCTTCAGTTTCACGTCAGTCCCTTATATGTCTATCTAGTCTTTCTCTCCCTCCTTTCTTTGCACTATAAATACCATTCCTTAGACCATTACCACCTTCATCTTCCATTGCTCCCTCACTCTTCCTTTCTTGCTCTCTATCTTAATTTTTTGCTATTGCTCTACTTGCTTAAATTAATGGGAGATAGTAATAACAATGTCAACCTTCCACCCGGGTTTCGGTTTTATCCCTCTGATGAAGAGCTTGTAGTCCATTTCCTTCATAGAAAGGCAGCACTCTTACCCTTGCCACCTGATGTCATCCCTGATCTTGATCTCTACCCATACGACCCTTGGGAACTTGAGTGGTATATATCTTCATTCTTTGTTTCTAACTTTTTTGTTTCAATTCATTTCAATTTTAGCTTAACATTGGTTCTTAATTAGGCATGCTTCACCTTAGGCACTGAAACTATATATTATTTGACATATGTAACATTATTTAAGGGCCATAATAGAAATATTTTTATGCATACTTTAAGAGCCTAGCTAGTAAGATATAATGTAATAGACCATGCCTATGAATTTCTGACTAAGTGGATGATAAATAGCTACAAAATTGAATTTGGTGCATATATATTAATTATCAGGCAAAGCATTGGCTGAAGGAAACCAATGGTACTACTATGGCAGAAGGACACAAAATAGGGTCACTGACAATGGTTATTGGAAGCCAATGGGAATGGAAGAACCAGTGGTTACAAGCTCAAGCAACAAGAGAGTTGGTATGAAGAAATTTTATGTGTTCCATATTGGAGAAGACCTGATGGTAGCAAACCAATTGGATAATGCAAGAGTATCATCTACCAGATTCTGCTTCCTCTAGCAGATCATCGTCCAAAAGAAAAACACAACCAAAAACAGTTAGTACTTCCTACACTTTATAGTACATATATAAAAATTTCACTCCAAAAATAAACTTTAAAGTGGAAAACTATATATTATATATATACCACATTGAATTTTTTTTTCCCATTTATTTGATTCAGGATTATAGTAAATGGGTGATATGTCGAGTTTATGAGCATGACTTAATGATGATGGTGATGGTGGAAAATGGAATAGAGCTCTCTTGTTTGGATGAAGTTTTCTTGTCATTGGATGATCTTGACGAAATAAGCTTGCCAGATTAGTTGATGCAAGTGATCATGTTTGCTGCATTATCCAAATCAATGGGATATAGTTAATTAATTAAGCTAAATTTTTTTGTTATCATTAATTTTGTTATTTATTGTTCTAGTTAAGTTCAGTGTAGCTGCCATTGTAATCAGTGAAGTTGCCATAGATAGATTTCTATATAGTAGCCCTTCAAGTGGGGCACTATCTGAAATTCATGGCTAGACAATTATGCAGTATGACGTTATGCTTTCAAAGATCCCATTCACTGCCACAGACCACTTGGAAATTCTGTGCTCCTTAATCTTTATACTGACACGTGGATAATTACATGCCTTGTATCCATTTTCACCCATTAATTATATATATATGAGTCAATAATCCAACAAACCCAGATAAGATATGCAAAGGTCCATCTCTTTTTCTTTTTTTTTTATTTACATGTATCATCAAAAATAACTTCACTAATGACTAATATTGCATGAAAGTCTGATGCACTCAAGGTTATTTTCTTAGAACAAAATAAGAAAAAAAAAGTGAAATTTCTTTGAGAAATGCTTCAAGATAACGTTTGGTCTGAGTTTTTAAAAATACCGGGAATGTTGGCGTGAGAATAAAGTTTTTCCATGCTTGTTTCAAGTTTTAAAATTTTATTCCAAGCATAAAAGATTTGGAATAAAATTAGTGAATGGTAGTTATAAAAACGGAAAAAACTCTATTCCATTGTGTGAATGTGGAAAACTTTATTAGGAATCGCATTTAAAATATAATTTCTTATGGAGAATAAAACGTTAAGCACCTAAACCATAGCAACTTATATTGATTCGGTGCAACTTATTGCGATTCTTTTCAAAATGCTCGGAGAATATAATCTTAGTTTGTCTTGATATAATGTGCATAAAATAAAATAAGTCAACACAAAGTTATATTAAAATTGTGTAAATATAAAGTAAAATATGTAAATATAATGTTGCTTAGGTCTGACCACCATTTGTAGTGTCTGCACCACCTACGTGGGATCGTGTACCAATCATTTTGTCACATGATCATTTGATTTTTCAATCATTAATTTTGCCACGAGCAAAATAATTGACTCCCAATCTGTGATGTGGATAGTGCACCATTATATATGAGTGGTGCCCCATAGAAGATTAACATGTAAATATATAAAAATGAGATTGTTCCATTTGTTTTGGGGGTAGAGTGAGTTGCTAATATCTCAGGATGATGAAAGCTTCTTTCACGTGGAAGGAATGCTGAGAAAATAAGATTTATATTCATGAAACTTGAGAAGAGGAACTGAGGAGAGAGGATTGTGGAGCCCATTGAGCACTGTTAGGAAGCTTGCAGCTGAGCATTGGGTAATAGTCCTTTTAAGCTTTATAGCATTGTTGCCTACTTTAATGGTATTTGGTAGCTAGTTGTCTCGTGTCAAACTTCTAAGGAACAATTTATTTTATTTTGTTTTTGTTGCATATATTGGTGCCTGCTTAGGGAAGCATCAAGTCATGTGTGATGCAAGCATTCGCATGCTTTGAAGCACCAAGTGAGCACTATATTATATGCATATATTGTCATCACAAAAGGGTGAAAGACCACTCCATGATGCTTGCTTATTCATGAGGTTCTTTCTTTTCTTGTATATATCCACTAGAAAAGTCTGAATAATTTACATTTAATTACATGAAATATTTATAACAATTATTGAATTCTTTTAAAGAAATTTTTAATGATAGGTTGGTTAAACTGAATTTTGATTGGATCAAAGTAATTTGATATTAATTATTATATTATAATACTAAATCATAATAAATTAAGTGTCGAAACTGGTGGTTAGATCGGTTATATTATCTGAACTAATTTTAACAACAATAACTTTGTGTATAAAATCTAAATTTATAACTTGTTACAAATTACTCAAGTATCTCGTTACTAACATATTCTTAAAAGTTTTTGGCTAAAAAATTTCTCGAAATAGCTTGGCTAGTCATGTCACTTATTATCACATTCCCCTAAACAAATATTTTCATTACCGATTTAATGATTTGATTTGATAAGAAAAAAGAGATGAAATTCCTGATTTCAAGAATTTGATAAAACATATATTATGCTTTTAAAATATTAGCTTTATGTTGTGTTTTATGTTTTGTGTGTTCAAATGGATAACATGTTTTATAAAGAGTTTAATTTTAAGATGCGATAGTATAGCGTTTTTTTTCGGTTTTAGTCTATCACAAAATCATGAGATATCTAACTTTGAAGATAATCGGATGAAAGAATAAAACATTTTTAATGGCGTGACAATTTATATTTGATTGAGAGTGCAAATAATCTTTATACTAGTGAGGCATATCAATTAAATACTTTTGGAATATGTAATTAACTCGCATAACTAAACCCAAGGATATATACCAACACAAGCCACATCTAAGAGAGGAGAAATTATAATGAGTTTTACTCATGTGATGTAAATAGGTGAAGGTGATATTCACGATCAAGGTAAAAGGGTATAAACTTGATTATGTCTCTAGATGGTTGTAGAAGATTGAATGTGGTGAAAACGGGGAAGGGTGTGTATTTGCGAACAATTTAGATTGAAAAATGAACTTGGAGTTCATAAAAGGATTTGATTTTACTAATAATGGTAATTTAAGGACTAATTGAGACAGAGCTAAAGGTAAAGGTGCCCAATTACAAAAGGTGTAAAGTTTAAGGAGGTTTTATATACATTTTTTCTTAAAATAATAAGAGTATGAACTCACACCTCAAAAGCTGCATTTGAAGTAAAGTCTTGTCTTACTAGTGATATTATAGAAGTGAGGTTTCAACAAAAAATCAAAATAGTTTTCTTTTTTTTTAAAAAAAAATAGTTTGAAGTCACATGCCTCTCTCTCCTCACAATGAAATCTTAAAGACAGAATCCAACATCTGAAATTTCTTACTCAAGGGAAAAAGGAAAATATTTGAGACAATTGATTTTAGAAATCTCTCTCTTACAACTGCTTATATGATAGAATTAGAGCATATAAGAAATAAAGTGAATTTTAAATATTAAGTTAACAAAGATAGTTTTGTCCTATATAAACATGCTACACTTCGATCTTCGTGTTCATGAGTCCATGCTCGACCAAACAACTCAATATTCACTCTTTCTATTGCTACATATAATAATACTATTTCATTGCTTAATCAGCTCGTAACCACTGAGCCTCCTAATCATCTCACTCGTGCTTGCTTATAGACATACCACATGTGACTTGAGAGAGAGACAAAGACAGTGTGATTTTGCATTGGCAACTTCAAAGAGACCAAAAGCCATTACTATAAAACACATAATTATACTTCTTGGCTCTCAATCCCACCAAAGAAACTACATGCCCTTGTTTGGACTTCTAAAGTTGAAAATGCCAAATCAAATTGGAAGTCATAATGATTGTCAAAGTCATGAAAACCCTTGCTATGGGCCTAAGTTTTCAAAAGCTTTGGTTGTTTGTCACAAAATTTATGTGTATGTCTCGACATAAAAGGGAAGGCAGGTGTTTGACATATATCTATCCCAACCCTCTTGGTCTTTGGCTTGCTTGTTTTCTAGGTATGATGATGGTTTCTTTAACATTGACATAAAGTGCAACTAGGTTGAATGATTGTGAGGCCAATACCTATGTAGCTTTTCAGTGAAGTTAATTGATAATAATCCATCATGCAACCATCAAAGGTCAACAGAAAAGTTCAAAATAAGTCAACCCCACACAAAAGGTTACATCAAAAGGGAAAAGGTGTTCAAAAGTGAAAATGCTGATTGTGTTCTTAGTGTGCCACAAAGGAAGAGAACTTGACGCCTAAGGGACATGGTCCTGTGTTGTGGTCTGTACCATGAAAGCTCAAGAGAAACTAACCCAAATGAGGACCATAAAAATGGATAAAGGTATGAAGTTCATACACAAATTAGTTTATCTTTGTTTAGGCATACCAGACTACATAACAACTGCTTTTAGGGGAAAACGGTATCTGTTTTGTGTATGTGTGTGCTTTGTATCTGCTGTGTACGCACGTCCCCGGGCGCTTTGTTAGGTATAACAACTGCTATGAGGGGAAAAACGGTCTCTGGTGTCTCTGTGTATGTGTGTTTTGTACATTAGGCACAATAATATGATCACATAATTCATAAAACCCAAATTACTTTTATATTCAAACTCGTGAAGAAAGGGGTGCAATAATACATAAACATGGGAAGAATATATACCTATATCTTATTTAATCACCAGTCATTGAAAGGTACAGACTCTTGTAAAAAAATCAAATTCCAATAGCAAATCCCTCAACTCAGAAGGATCTTTTATAAGACAAATGCAATCTTCCCTCTCTCTCTCTCTGGATTACAATCAGGGTACTGAATTACACCAGTATCTAGTTCAACTGTAGTAATTATCAAGAACTGTATCCTTTCTATTTTTCTTTACTAACTAGTACAAATTGGCACACCTAGTATCGTAGCTATTTTCTCGGGAAAAAATGATAAAGATTAAATAGGCAATTAAGTCAAACTAGAAGCAAGATGATCAACAACATAGAAATAACTTCCTACAATCATGAATGATGCAAACCCAGAGCGAGCCATCCTCAAACCAATGCCACGGAACAAGATATTCCTGTCAGAAGGATGGATCCCAGTATATCTTTCAAACCTGTTTCCTGATCGTTTCCACTTCAGAAACCGTCTCTCCATTGCTACATACTGGAACCAGACAATGTGTGAATTACTATTAAATTGGAATTCAGAAACACATGACAGTACAGTTTTTATTTTACTTAACTGAGATATTTTTCAAATGTTTGGCATGACATCATGAACTAAGTGTGTAAAGTTTAAGTAAATAGACAGTAATATTATCTTCACTATACCTTTGTAAGTCTGAAAAAGAAAATATGATTTTTTTTTTAAAAGGCCAATGTTAGTAAGACTCATGCCAAACTAACCCAAAAGTGAGACATGCTTAAGTTAGTTGGAACTTGAACATATTCAAGGGTATTAGGACAGAAAGGCTATATACTACAGTTGCTTGTTGGAACTGCAGTTTCTATCCAAAAATGACTCCATCCTTTTGGGTGAAACAGGATAATATTTTATCTGAGGGTGAATAACATGCTTAGTTATCGGCCTTCAAAGAGAAAAGTTCTGAACTTAGACCTACTATAGAACCGTATAGTTTTTACAGAATCTCTGTAATGTTCAGCATGTCGTTTTCTTGATCTCCTTGGTGGAAATGCAGATACATTCTGTATACATTACCACCCAAAAAAAAAAAAACAGATTTTCTGTATTGATTTTGTGTTTGTTTTTTGTTTTGTTTACCTTCTTCTCCTTTGTACTCCTGCCTTTGGAATAAAAATTCTTTTTTAGTCAGAAAAAACACTGAGTTCAAAAATATTACTGTGAAATGCCAAATTTGAGAAAAAAGAATAAAACACAACTTTCTCCTTTTATCGGATTCTCTACTGAGGCACTGACATGTCATGCAAGAGTAATTAAAACAGGAAGACCACAATTCACAAGGCTTACAAACTGTTAGGTAACAGCTAACAATTTTCATACCTTTGGCAGCACAGTACATTGTGATCTACTTCTTGCCGTATCAAAACCATGAGAAGCAGCGGCAGCAACTGAAGCTGAGAATCCAGCAGCAAGACTAACAGCCAAAGGAGACAATGGACCAATTTCTTCATTTGACCTGAGTCAAGACAAGCATACTTTAAAAAAAGGACAACTAAACTCACTTGCAAATTGCAATTAAATTAATTAATTTCAAAGCACCAGTAATGACTAAATATATAATTTAATGCATCCAACTATCCAACAGCTACCGCACCTAATTGCAGATAAAAATCATAGCAAGGACCACATGAAAAACCTATCAAACAAACAGTTGAGCTTGTATAATAGGTACTTTTGAAGCAGATTACGAATTTCATGGGAAGTGCAAGTGCAGAGGATAAGGCATCCACCTAAAAGATACCAAAGAGCACAAAAACAATGACAAACAAGAGAAGCAAATCGACCTTATCCATAGTTTACTGAACAAGATCTCAAAATGAAGAGTCATTGGACCTAAAGGTTATTGCAACTCAATCTATGTCCAAGGAAATAAAAAATATGAAATAAAATATAGAGAAAATGTGAAACGTCATCAGCTGTAGTTTGACCACTCCCTAATCACAATTTTTTCAAAAAGCCAATATCTTCCATAAAACTAAAAACCAAAAACAATAGCAAGAACGATACAAAATAAATTTTCATTTAACTAGTTAAACAATAAAAAAGATGAACCTGGTTGGAGGATTCATCCCTACAGCCTTCCAATCAAGCATTGCTTCGTGTAAAAATTGCCAACTCGAAAAAAATACACCACCAAACACAGAATCTCGAACAATTCCAGAACGGAGACCTCTCCATAGCGTGCTCCACCCTTCTAAAGATACAATATCTGATGGCCTTCTCACATTGCAAACTGATGGTGACCTCCCAGATCCTGTCATTGTCCATGGATACTCCAGCAAAGCACCTGTTATGTTAGTATTTTTGGTTTTAAGGGTGGAGATGAGACTGACATATTGGTTCAAGGACCTCTTGTCTGGATAACAGCCATTAAGTAATCTTGCAACTAAAGGTGGGCTGGCTCCCTTTTCCAAAGCAAAGGTAGAGTTTCGAATGGATGAAGCAGAGGTAACCTGTGCCCGAATCTTGATGAGTTCAAATGGAGAGCTTATGAATGTCTCAATGGCACCAGCTGCCATGCCAGCCAAAAGAGCCTCAGAAACATAGACATAATTATCTTCACGACCATCTGCCAAAATTATTGTGAAAATAGAAAACCCAAACTAATGACCATTAGGTTAACAATCAAAGGGCATATCAAAATCACATATTGCTTACAGCCTTACACAATCTACAGTCACACTGAAACTTCAATCTTGAATGATTGATATTAACAGAAAACATGTAATATTCATTTTTTAAAAAAATTGTGCTGTTTCCTTTTATGGATATTTATAAAATAAATCGAAACAAGAATAATAATCACAGAAAAGAATTTGAAGAACATAGGAATTACCTTTATAAAAGGCTGTCAGGATTTCATAGACCCCAAATCGTGCTCCCAGACCAAAAATCCTTCCAAGTGCCAACCAGCCAAAACCATTGAACAAACCTGAAATGCCCCAATATAACAAGACACCTGAGTTAAGATACGCTGTATATTGAATTTGTGCACCGAGTCAATAGGAAAACGCAATTAATTTTTACAAAATCAGTATGACAGGATCAAATCTGAAAATTGAAAAACAACTGTTACTTTCTATTGGTCCAGTGCACGAACTACGTAACACATCATGTCTACCCAAGAATTTTCCGACCGAGTCATTAAGAAACAGGAGGAGAAAAAATTAGTCTGGTCAAATCCAAGTACCAACAGGATCCATGGAGATAGCAACCCACTATAGACAACTATCAAGCATGGAACTCAACAACCTTGTTCAATTATCCATCAGTCCTGTATCTTATATGCATAAACCCCTTTAAATATAGTTTCAACACCAGGTTCGATATTTCATCTACGAAACTTATCATTCACTATGCAATACCCCACCAGAGAATTAAAACGAAAATCCTACATATGCATATTGAAACACCCAAAAAAATATTTTTTTTTTCAAAATGGACAAAAAAAAAAAAAGGAGTTCACATTATTTGCAGGTGGATAAAATTGAGCATACCTGTATTGCCAGACAAGGATAGTACTCTCAACAAAACCTCGACAGCATTCAATTCTTTACCACCAATGGAACCAACCTTGGAATAAACAAAGAAAAGAGACAAGCTTTTGAAGCAATTTACAAATGATTAAGGTAGGTGGTTGGTATATGTTATATTCATAGCATAGGTTTAAACAAAAGGGGGATTGAATTGAATTGAAATTGAAAATGTGAGAGAACCTGAGTGAGGACTTTGATGGTATCAACAGGATAAGTGAAGGTTGTGGCTAGAGCAACTGACCCAGCAGCAGCAATCCCATGAACAGCAAAAATCTGGTTCTTGGACAAGTCATCCATCTGAAAGTGGAACCCCAATAAATAAATAAATAAATAAATAGAAAGTGATGATCATAGTGATTAAGGGAGTGGAATGATGAAATGCATTTGCCTCCCCAAATTTAAGGAAGATTTAAGGTTCTGTTGTACCTTATCACTGTTCACCAGCTCATTGAAGCTGTATAATGTTGTTGTTTTTTTTTTATGTTTGTTGGAGTAGTTTGCAAAATAGACACCTTCCTCTTCAAATTGTATGTTTTTCTCTGTTCCCCACTGCTTGCCTAATCTGATTGATCTCTTCCTTAAACCCTAAACCCCAGCCTTCCAAAATATATATATATATATATATTAGATAGCCATTGATTTTTTATACAGCAGATTTGACCCAAGCCCACCACTCAAAAAAAGCCCAAATGCATACTTCAATCTGCAGAAACAAACCAAAGGGTGAGGAAGGAAGGACCGAGGATGGTGCGCGACGCTGCGAGTGGGAGGCAGTGGTGGTCCGGTATGGTGGGCACGCCGCACGACACAGCGAGCGTACGGCGTACTCAAGTTATACTTTGATACGTAATTTTAAAAGGAGTTATATTATTTCAACAAATATATTTTGGACAGCGCATATATATTTATCTTTATTTTTTGCATATTCCTTTTTATCTTCTGTCATTTATGTATATATGTTTCTTGAAAATATATTCAAAAAAATAAAAATAAAGTCCTATTTTATATACAAAAATCGTTCCTCTTTTAAAAGACATAACATTTTAGATACACATTAAATTGGGACAACATACGATATCTATTGTGTTTGTTTGATATATTTTTGAAATAGGTGTATAAGATAAAAAATAAATGAAAGATAGAAACAAATACATACGATATTACATATAATTTCTAAATTTTGATTTTAAAATATCATAACTCATTCTAAAATTTAAACTACGTATAGAACAATAGTATATAATAAAAAATATTTTATGTATGAGTAAAAGTGTAAAACTATTGATATTCTTAATTATATTTTAAAACTATAAAATATGTATAGATTTTTGGTATTCTCAAATAAATATATATATATATATATATATATATATATATATATATATATATATATATATATATATATTTTTGACAACTCAATTATATATTCTTGATTATATATATTCACGCTTAATTAAAATTTTAGTTATTCAACGATAGTTAATTGCAATATAAATGGACTTCGATTTCCAAATGCATTGTACTTGCATATCAGGGATTTAAATCATAAAATCGTCACTTTAGCAGAGGTGGAGGACGCTGGTGGCGTTTGAAAAGACTTTATTTAAACTCTTTTTTGATTTATCCACGATGCGTAAGTTCTTATGCGGTGTGTTCGGTAGAACATAAAAATAACTTATGACATTCCATAAGGAGTTTTTGACTTATTTTCATAAGTGGGAGCTTAACATGGAATTATCATAAGAGCTTATGCACTAAACACTCTCTCCGTGTTTTTCACTATTCAAATCCTCTTATGCCCCTTTCTTTCTTTTTCTTTCTTTAAACGCTTATGGCATAAGCTCTCATGCGATAAGATCTTATGTGATAAGCTCTTAATTAAGTTGTTTATCCAAACGCACCCTCTATCTAAGCATCATACTTAGGGATGACAATTTTACCCGTACCCGTGGATACCCACGGATAAAATCCGTAACGGGTACGGGGCGAGTAGTTAAACGGGTACCCGCGGATAAAATAAACGGATAATTTCAATACCCGTTTATAAACGGGGCGGGGCGGGTATCACAGTATTCGTGCCTGCGGATATCCGTACCCGTTACTTAAATTATTAAAATGCCCTTTATTATATATATGTAGTAATTGCTAAATGTATTTGATTACTTTTGTTAGTAACTTTTGTAATTGGATAATGCTTTGATGCTTTCTTAACATCTATTTGTTTGAACATGATTATTTTAAATTGAATTACGCATATTTTAGCAAATTTTCAAGCAAAAAGAGTATATATTTTTTCTGGAAAAAATAATTCGCGGATACCGCAAAACCCGCGGATATCCGCGGAAACCTTGGATACCCGCCCGAAAGATACCCACGTGGATAGCGGTGGTGGGGACGGGTGCGGATTTTATCCAGACGGATACGGGGGCGGGGAGTGCTACTGCCCGCCCCACCCTGTTGCCATCCCTAATCATACTCAACTCAAGGATTAGCGTAGTTTCCCTATATATGAACACACTGTGTGTTGAATAAAGTATTAACAATAGTGTGTTACTAATGTTTCTCAACCTGGCAATGATAAAAATATATATGAATAAAATAAAAAAGGATAATCTTGCTAGCATCAATAAATTAAAGTCAAACACAATTTAATTACATAGCAATCTTAAGTAAATATTCACGACATTTACACGAGCATTAACCAATTGCAAATAAATACTTGCTGTCATCACACTTGGAGAAAAGTAAAATAGAACTATTTGAAGTAGCTACAATCACATGATAGCACAACTACCTCTTGATCTCTTACTGATTCTTCTATTTGCCTCGGCAAGATCTTGTCTGAGTTTTTGAACTTCATTACCTAATTTCATTTCAGCTGACATAGCATTCGCCTCTGCCTTATACTTTGCAGCTTGCTCTTCTGCCAATTGTCGCATAAGATTTGTATTTTCGTCTTTCATCTTTGATTCAACCTGCAAAACAATGTCATTATTTGAAATGAAAATAGTACTCAATTCCAACCCCTCATGTCATTATTTTTCTCTCCCATCTTTTGGTCATTCATGAGCCTATAGAATCATCAGACTTAGATATCCAATTTGTAAAACAACATTGCCACACATTACTATAAAAATGAATTAAGTAATGTTATTACTTAATTTATGATGATACTAAGTAAGCTCAATTCCTTAGATCAACTTAGAAGATCAAATTAAACTATATCTTCATTTCAAAAAACAACAATGATTTGCTTAACAGTGCTTAAAAAAATGCATGAAATAACAAATCATGATATGGACATTGGTTCATAATCATCAGAAAACAAGGAGACACAAATAACTTCAATGCATTTACTCAGTGAAGAATAATATGATAAGTATATGCTGGTTTTCAATTATCCCACATCTGCATTTTATGCACCAAGTTGGTGGTGTATGTGTGTCTGCAACCTCCACAAAATCAATGAATGTGTCTCAACTCTCAATGTTTAACTTTCAGAACCAGATTAAAAAACACATCAAAAAAACCTTGTCAAAAGAAACAGAAAAATAAGATAATGTTTCTGCTGCATTTCAGAACCTATAGAATCTTTTGGTCATTCATGAGCCTATAGAATCTTTTAAATAATAAATATCAGAAGATACAATGATAAAAGGTACCATTTCAGTAATTCGTTTTAGCTCCTCATCATGATTCTGCTGCATTTGCATTTTAAGCTGTAATATCTCAGCCTTCGAATGTCCTTCCAACAAATCAGCCTCTCTTTGTTGGTCACGCAGTTTCATTGCTCCCTCCTGCACTCAAGTGATTATCATGTATATCAGGAAAATATTAATCAGTACTCTAAAGATACCGATTATTAGCAAGACCTTATATATTAGCTACCCATTTTATCGGACGACCAATATTTAGGAAACAATATTGCAAAAATTTGTAAAACCTTCACCTTCACTTCTGTAAATAACTCATTTGTATAAGGACGTCCACCATTATGTGATATCACCATGTTTACAACAAAAAGAAGCTGTTGAACTTGTTCAAAGCGCTTTGTTTCATCCCTTGTCTTGTTATCAAAAAGCACACAACGATTACCACACTGAGCAAGAATTTCCTGCGACGATGTTAAAACGCAATCGAAAATCAACAAATAATCTTAATTTTCCATTTAAGATTTAATGCATAGGATATATAGTCCTATATCTGAAGAATGTTTCTGTTGTCCAGCTATACCCGTATTCTTTATCTTGTAGGATAAATAAAGAATCATAACAGATATGAAAGAAACAAGTGCAAGATCATGAGTATAAGATATCATTACACCCTGAGTATCCAAGACAAGTAAATTACTAAGCAAAAGTTTATCAATCTCTCTGCATATCCATCTATTTAAATCACCTAGTGGCTTCAAATGGAGCTTAAGACATTATTTGAGGTTTATATTGTTAATACACCATGGTTGAAATTAAACTGACCTATGTTAAGGGTAGGTTAGTTTTTAAAACAAGAAGATGTGGAGTGTAATTATATCAAACCTTAAGAAATATCAACGTAATTTCCCCTTTTTCAATTCTACTTAAAAGAGCATCAAATATGCACACTTTTAATGCACAAGTGCAACATTAAGTATGTCTAAAATCTTCACAAACGGATGAATGATCAAATGAAACTATCACATGTTTGAAAAACATAAAAATTATTATATGTAAATGACTTGTGAATCC
>JAUPTC010001612.1:0-22736 GCA_030762895.1 Sophora flavescens
ATCTCCTTCACAACCGAACGCTAGTCCGACGTCTCAGAATTCTAGGTTCTATCTTTCCTCGAAACTAGAATAGGAACTCTAGCCCGTCAATCCGGAACACTAGGTCTTTTCTACTTTCTCAAAACTCAAAACAAGAACTCTAGCCCGTCAATCTGGAGCACTAGGTCCTTTCTTTTTCCTCAAAACTCAAAACAAGAACTCTAACCCGTCAATCCGGAGTACTAGGTCCTTTCTTTTTCACTCTCTTTCCAGAGGTTTTTGTTCAGTGAAAAACTAAAAATCGAAAATGAAATCCAATTGTTTTCTCACTCTCGAAACTCAAATAGGAACTCTAGCCCGTCAATCCGGAACACTAGATCCTTTCCACTTTCACTTCTTTCCATATGATTTTCTTTTTCGCTCAGTGAAAGCTAAATCGAAAAACACAATATCAAAGTCTTCTCAACTTTGTGCGACAAATACGTTTTCAATCTTAGAAATACATTTTTCTCCAAAACCTTTTCTTTTATAAATCCATTTACCGTAAACTTAGAAAACTTCAAAAATACTTTTCTCACTTTAAAACCAACTACGAAATTCTTACAAATCGATTTATCAAAGAGGCATTTTCTCTAAATTTTTCCATTTTTGAAACCACTTTTGTAAAGCCTAAAAGAAAATCTTTGTTTTCAAAAGACTTTTCTTTTCAAAAATTCTTTAAACCTTTTCATGAATTTTGATATTTTTCATTTTCTTTCTTTCCTAACTTTGTTCTATCTTCACACTTTTATCATTTAGGATTTTCTTCTCGTTTTCCAAAGAAAACAAAACACCACTTTTTCGATATTTCTGAGTTAAGGTACTTTAATGTCTTAATCTTGATTAACAAGCAATGACCAGTGTCATGCCATCAGCCAATCACAGTCAAGCAAACAGTAATATAATCAACAAACAATAACATTAAAACTCCAATTAAACTCTAAACAATTCAAGCAAGACATCATTACAAAGATTTAAAAATTAACATACATTCAAACACGACAATAAGTATGTAACTACTAAAACTCTTCAGGTAAACTCCTTTTACCTTTGAAGACCAGAAAATATCCTCTTGACGCATTCAACGATTAGCGCCTCTCACCACGAAACTGCTCAAGTTCAAACCCTAAGTCGACGTTCCAGTTTCCTCTAAACAGCTCCTATCCTATCCCGAAAATCATAAAACCCGTTTCCCCCAAATAACCACAACCACAACAACTTCCCGTAGAGGGAGTCAAAGTAGTTTCAATAATCAGACAAATCCAACAGTCGATCATTCATCATCAAACACTTACTCTACGTTGATTAAAACACTTTATTTCACAAAAACAGAACCAATTTCAATAAAATCTGATTTGGGACTTTAGGGTTCATAAATCAATTTGGGGAAAACTCATTTTAACTAAAGAATAATGAAATTGGTTTAGGGAAACATTAATTCACAGTCCCAATTGCATAAAACAAGTGTTAATTTCACACTTTGAAACTGAAATCAAAATCTTAGGGTTAGAGTTTCAAAATCAATTTGGGGATTTTTGAATCTATGCAAAAATAGATGAGATCTCACTCATGTCAATGGCAGCGGAACGGCGGCGACGCAGCTGTCAGCGGCGGTTTGTGGTGTTTCTACCTCAACCAAGAGCCAAAAGAGAGAGAATAAGTTCAAAGGAAGAAGAAAGGAAATTAAAATGAACTCAAATGGTGGAAAACCACCATTGAAGTGGCGGCTTACCGGTCTGAAAGTGGCGGAGTGCGGCGTTCCGCATGGTGGAGCAGCGGCCGGAGTGTGTAGGGACGCGAACGGCGCCCGTCTCCTCCCTTGTGATGACGAGCGGTGGCCAGCGGTGGTGCAGGGGCGGTGGTCGTGCGGCTGCTAGACTAGGGAGAAGGAGAAGGACTAATGGAGTTGTAGGGATAGGGAGAAGAAGTTCGGATGAAGAAGAAGAAAGGAGAAAAGAAAAAGAAGAAAAGAGAGTTGGGGGGGGGGGGGGGGGGGACTTCACGTACGATACTGGGAAGGTTATTTATTTTTCAAGTACTTAGTGATTAGGTACCAAATAAGTGGTTGAGATTGAGTTTAGAAAAAGGAAATAGTATTACTCATTAGATCTAAGAATAATGAGTGATAAATATATATTTTAAAAATTCAAATAGAGTAAAGATTGATAGTTGAATTGATCAACTAAGAAAATCCACGGTCCAACATTTAATCTCCGATTAATGTCAAACCAATTTATTTTCAAATCTAAAATTAAATAGAGTAAAATATTGAAATGATTTTCTTTCAATCATATCATTTAAAATATTTTTCTAAATAAATACTAGTAGTGACAATAACATAATATTATTGTTTAGTAAAAGTACTTATACTGGAATAAGGCAGTGCTGACGCATTTAATAAAATAATTTTAAAAGAGTAAATAAAATTACTCAAGATCAAGCATCATAAAATAAACAAAAATAAATGCCCAAATAATTATTATTCCTATAAAAAATAATATAAATAGATATATTTTACCGATATTGAAAAACCGTAAACAAACTGCGATGTTACACCATTCATTTATTTCCTATAGATTAGGTTTTGTTTGCACTTGCTAGTCTCACTTTCAACTCTTTCTTCTTGGTCCTGAGATAAAAAGAAGTTAGATATCTTAGTTTGGATTTTCTTTTTGAGTAAGATAGCAACAAAAAAAAATATGAAATCGTATTGGCCCCTCTCTTATGTATATACGAGCTCCACCCAGCCTTTATGAGATGAGTTTGGTGTGCTTGACAAAAATAGTTGATAAACTAGCCTATAATTGATAAACAAATTTTTAGCCGGCAACTAAATAACAAATTAACTTAATTTGAAGCGTTTGATAAATTCTAGTTTAAAAACTAACTTATAAACATGAAATGACATAGAAGGACATATTGATATGATTTTTATATAAATTCATTTAAGTTCAAATTAAAGTTTTAAATTAATTTTTATACACTACTTTTGGTATTGGACTTGCCTCTGTTTTGATCACCAACAACAGCAGCAGTGTCACAAATGCTAAAGATTGTGCTTGGAGTGTCATCTTGGATATAGTGGTAAGAAGGTCAGGCTTTGAAAACTATATATATAAGGCCTTTACCCTTTTTAAGTTAAAAATTAAACTATGCATATATAATAAAGATAACTTACTTTTCTAACAACTTAGATGGACATGTTTTTCTTACATGGATGGCACCCAAAACCTTATGCCAATTCTGTGGGCGGGGAACATTGTTTAGTAGTAGCTTAAAACTTTTTGTTGATCAATCCTTGAATTAAGGTAGCGCAATATAGGTCATGATTTACTTGGCTTTATGCTCATCATGATTGTCCAAGGCATGAAACATGTTAGTTGGATAGCAATTCACATGAAAATGATAATGCCTTTAAAAGGTAGCACAATTTAGAGCATGGTTTACTTGATTCCATGCTCATCATGAATCTCCAAGGCATGAACACGTTAGTGTGATAGTAATTCCCATGAAAATGGCAATGCCTTTAAAAGGTAGCACAATTTTGGCCATGATTTACTTGGCATCATGCTCATCATGAATCTCCAAGGCATGAACAAGTTTATTAGATAGTAAATCACTTGAAAATGGTAATGCCTTTAAAATATAGTAATTATCGCCGTAAAGTCCATATGGACCTCATTGCTTAAAAAAAACCCACATGATAGCCCATTTATTCGTCAGGTCATTTCATGCGAACAATTGAATCCTGATTCCTGATTTTATCTTATTTTAAGCTGAATAAAAATATTGTACCCAAAAAAAGTTGAATAAAAATAAAACTACCATAATTGAACTTGAAAATGAAGTTTTTTTTTTTTGTTACAAAGAATAAGAGATAGACCAAAAGACAACGAAAAAGAAACCAACAAAAAAGAAGTAAAAAAAACAAAAACCAATGCTATGTTTGTGAGTTGTTTTTCGGAGGGGAGGGGAAGGGAAGGATAGGTTAATTTTCCCCCTATTGCTTGTGAGTTCTATTAATTGGAGGGAAAGGTTTTGGGGTATTTTAATTATTCCTCCATTCTCCTCGTCAACCCAAATTTTCCATTAATTTCACTCTCAAACAATGAGAGTGACATACTTTACTTCTCCTCTCCTCTCCTCCTTCCCCTTTGATCCCCTCCCTTTCCTTCTTCTCCAAACTCGTAAACAGGGCCTAAAAAAAGGAGAGAGTCCCATTATGACAACTATTTGATGATCTTCTAGATTATGTGATTTTTATGGGCTTAATGAATGAATTTTTGCTCTCAATTTTACTAATTGATTGAGTTTTGTCCCTAAATTTAGTTAATTGAATTTTATGAAGTTTAGTTTATTTTATATATTTTTAGAGTTAATTTAATATCGTTTTTACTTGTTTTATTAAATAGGAAAATATGAAAAAAGTAAAAAGTAAATGTACTTGGATTTGGATAATACAATGGAAGCCCACGTAGAGTTGTTACTCCTTCTGGGCATTTTGGAATTTAATCCAAATTGGATTGGCATTTTGGAGAATGAAAAGAGATTAATCCCAAGCCACCAGGTCACTTGATGAGGCTATGAAGAGAAAATGATCATTATAGCAAGGAAAGGGGGCCTTACGTGAAGTGAAGCTACAGAGGCCATGTGGTCTAGAATATAAGGAAGAAAAGAGTAACGTAAAATAAAACAAGAATCCGAGCAACAGTAGCGTGAATTAAGAGGTGGAAAAACGTATCAAAGAAGGAGGAGCCGCACAGTAGCGTAACGCACAGGGACAGAGAGTAACAGGAGCCTTTTGGCAGACAGCAACGTGGAAACGGGTGCTGCCAAGCTTGGTGACTGCAGGGATTATCTTCATTTTTATGGAGTTTTCCTTTTCTTTATCTTTATTTTATTTTATTTTAGGGTTTAGCATGTCTAGTTAAATTCTTTTTTGTTGTGGTTTTGATGTAGTCATTTTATGATGAAGTTTTATATGATAGTTTATGAACAATTGAAATTGTTGATGTGATGTTTCATTGTCTTGTTTACATTTGAACGCTTAACTATCATTCTTGTGTTTTTGAGGTTCAATTATATGCTAGGAATAATGATTTTTGGACTTTGCCTCTTGTAATCATCACTGTTAATTTGGTTAATCTAGGAATAGATAACTGATTAATGTGGGTATTTCACAAATTCCATAGAGCTATGATCATCATGGTTTGTTAATTAGATCTAAGGAATTAGGCGAATTAGTAAGATTTGATAGAATTGATTCACTAAGGAATTAGGCTTCAATTAATTAAGGGAATTTGTCCTTCAACATGCCAATTGAGATTAGGATAATTAGAGTGTCGGTAATTCATAGGATTCCTTGTCTATGAGAAATCTGGATTCATAATTGGATGAAATCAAATCCCTAGCATTTTTATTTCTATTTTATCTCAACAAAAATTCCAAAAATATTTTATTATTCTTTTGTTTTAATTTATTTATTTTGAGCTCTCTTCATACCAAATTTTAGTCTAAATATTTGTTTAATTTGTGAATTGATACTTGGTAACTAATCCTTGTGGATGATATCCGGTTCTTACCGATTTTATTACTTGCAACGACCCGGTACACGTGCCGGGGTCTCAACAAGTTTTTGGCGCCGTTGTCAGGGATTGGTTTTACCAATATCATTAGTAACAAAGGAGACAACTAATTTAGACTTTTTTATTTTTTTGTATATATTTGATCTTTTCTTTTGAGTTGTGTTTGTGCAAGGTGGATGCAATTCATGGACGACTATTATTGTCCATCTGATGATGAAGCCTCAAGTCACACTTTGGAGAACAACTTGTGTTGGGGAGACTACATAGATTTGGGAGATCATGATCTTCAAGCACAAGTTGATTGTATGACCGGTAAGCTTGTATTTAGAAGCTCCAAGGAAGATTAGGAAACCTTTTGTTCATATTTACCACCACCACCACCATGCTTACAAGTGATTTCCAAAGAGCCACATGAAGCAAAATTTGAGAAAAATATGGTTGTGGGGATGGATCAAAATGAAGATGAAGTGGTGGTGGTAGACGAGTCACAAGAAGAGGAATTACCTTTCACAAATCCTTGGGAAAGAACAGTTGAGAAGACGAGTCATTTGGAAAACATTCACTCCACCATGCTTGCTAAGAAACATGAAATTGCTGCATTGGATAAATATGTTGGCTTACATGCATGTGTGAACCATGCAAAGTTGGTCCCTTCCACTTGTCTGTCAAATTTCTATGTGAAAATACCATTTGACTCAAGAGGAAGTAAGTTCATTATTGTAATTAAAGAGGTCAATGGAGTTTTCACACACTTGCCGGGAGGAATTGTGGGTAGATTCATATTGTATCACAATTGCCATTCTTAGAGCCATGGGATCCGGGAGGAAGCCTTTCAACATTGAGTATCTCTTGGCCCTTATGCTACAAGCAATGGGATCTGGGTGGAAACTTCTGAATGAGTTTTTCTTAACCCTTCTCTTTATTTTATTTTCATTTTCTTGTTAGTTTTGTGTTTCACGTTTTAGTTAGTTTGTGTTAGAATAAAAACATGCCAACCACTTAAATATTTAGGATGCTATTTTGAGATGTTACTTTTAACATTCTCATTATTTTGTGCAACTTGCTAGGCTATTTTCCTTTCTTTAGAAGTTCTTCTTGTAGTCTAGTCTTCATTTTTCAAATTTGTTCATAGCATTTTTCATAACCTCTTTGCATATTTTTGTTTATTTTTTATTGAATTCATGACAATGAGGTTTGGAATGAAATTTTGGAATCTTGGTTATGACCTTAGTGAGGTATTGAGCCTGATTGTTAATTCTTTTTGAGTGGACACCATTGAGTTGATGTGCTGAGATTTACTTGATTCTTTTATCTAAAATTCATGAATTACATGTGTTGCATAAAAATGATTTGGACAATTTTTTTCATTAGCCACTTTAGCCACACACAAAAAAATAACCAACCTTGCATGAAAAATTCATTTGCTCACCCCCTTGAGCTTATTTTGTTTAATTTTATTCCCACCCTTGCTTCTTGAATTATAATGACCATGTTTATTCCAGCCTGAGGACAGGAGAGCATTGGTGACTTGCTTATGGACAAGCAAAGATTTTGCTTTGGGGGAGAGGGTAATTAAATAATGCGAGGAGCATTCAAAAAAAAAAGTGTAAGAAGGCATAAAAAAAAAGTTGACGCCCAAAAGAAAAATATTGAAAAAAATAAAAATTGAAGATGAAACAAAAAAAATAAAATAAAAAGAAAAAGAAGTTTGAATTTTTTTTTTATGTGAATAAGGTTGAGAAATAAGTTCAGGAAAAATCCAAAGAAGGGAAAGGAAAAATTCGATTATAGCAATTGGAAATTTTGTACTTTGTATTGAAAATATTGAGTTGTTGTAATTGTTCTCCTATTGTCTTGGGCATTTTTTTTGTTTCTCTCTTCACTTGTTTTCCACTTGAGTCAAGTTACAACCCAAAATAAAATCCCTTTGATTTGTGCATGCTTGTGATTTGTGATTTTTGAAATTAGATGAAAGGCAAATCTATGGTTCCATGACTCTAATGTGTGCTTTGAGGGAAACACTTCACCACCATACACTTGAGTGATTATTTGATGAGTGTGCATCCTGTGAGGACTAAGGTTCTATTTTTTCTTCCATTGCCAAATTGCCATGATTTTTAATTTTTAAGAATATGGAAATTGCAAAGTTGTTATACTTTTTGCTTCGTGACTTTTTTTTTTTGGAATTGAGCTTGCAACTGGTTAATGCTTCTATTTTAGGAATTAGTCTTGTTGCAATTTTGCCTCTTGGTGATTTTGTCTAATTGTGCTCTCATTCAGTTTTCCGGAATCATATAAGAGTTTGGTCTGTTGTCCTTTGTGTGCTAGTTGGGTTGCTTTTGCTTGGGAACAATCAAAGTTTCAGATTTGAGAGAGCGATGATCTTTTAGATTATGTGATTTTTATGAGCTTATTGAGTGGATTTTTGCACTCAATTTTACTAATTGACTGAGTTTTGTCCCTAAGTTTAGTTAATTGAATTTTAATAGTGTTTTATGAAGTTTAGTTTATTTTATATATTTTTAGAGTTAATTTAGTATTGTTTTTACTTGTTTTATTAAATAGGAAAATATGAAAAAAGAAAAAAGAAAAAAGTAAATGGACTTGGATTTGGATAATACAATGAAAGCCCACGTAAAGTTGTTACTACTTCTGGCCATTTTGGAATTCAATCCAAATTTGGATTGGCATTTTGGAGAATGAAAAGAGATTAATCCCAAGCCACCAGGCCACTTGATGAGGCTATGAAGAGAAAATGATCATTATAGCAAGGAAAGGGGGCCTTACGTGAAGTGAAGTTACAGAGGCCATGTGGTCTAGAATATAAGGAAGAAAAAAGTAACGTAAAATAAAAGAAGGAGGAGCCGCACAGTAGCATAACGCACAGGGACAGAGAGTAACAGGAGCGTTCTCGCAGACAGCAACGGGGAAACGGGTGCTGCCAAGCTTGGTCACTGCTGGGATTATCTTCATTTTTATGGAGTTTTCCTTCTCTTTATCTCCATTTTATTTTATTTCAGGGTTTAGCATGTTTAGTTAAATTCCTTTTTGACGGGGTTTTGATGGAATCATTTTATGATGAATTTTTATATGACAGTTTGATTATCTTATGAACAATTGAAATTGTTGATGTGATGTTTAGTATGTACTTGCTTACATTTGAATGCTTAGCTACCATTCTTGTGTGTTTGAGGGTTCAATTATATGCTAGGAATAGTGATTTTTGGACTTTGCCTCCTGTAACCATCACTGTTAATTTGGTTAATCTAGGAATAGATAACTGAATAATGTGGGTATTTCACAAATTCCATAGAGCTATGATCATCATGTTTTGTTAATTTGACCTAAAGAATTAGGTTAATTAGTAAGGTTTGATAGAGTTGATTCACTAAGGAATTAGGCTTCAATTAATTAAGGGAATTTGTCCTTCAACATGCCAATTGAGATTAAGATAATTAGAGTGTCGGTAATTCATAGGATTCCTTGTCTATGAGGAATCCGGATTCATAATTGGATGAAATCAAATCCCTAGCATTTTTATTTCTATTTTATCTCAACAAAAACTCCAAAAATATTTTATTGTTCTTTTGTTTTATTTTATTTATTTTGAGCTCTCTTCATACCAAATTTTAGTCTAAATAGTTGTTTAATTTGTGAGTTGGTATGTGGTAACTAATCCCTGTGGACGATATCCGGTTCTTACCGATTTTATTACTTGCAATGATCCGGTACACTTGTCGGGGTCTCAACAAGTTTTTGGCACCGTTGCCGGGGATTGATTTCTGTTAATATTAGTTGTGCCAAGGAAATCTCGATTTGAGCGTTTTATTTTCTGTTGTTATAATTGCTGCAGTTTTATTTTTATATTACCAGTGTGCACTGATTTTCTTTTGAGTTGTGTATGCGTGGTACTATTGACAATAATTTTTTGTTGTTTGATCCTGAAATTGAAAAGACAGCTAAGAGTAACAGGAAGGCAGCCAAGCTTCGCAGGCAACAAGAAAGGGAACAAACACTTTTACAACAACAGGTGGTTGAAGTTGAAACAGTCATGGCGAGCAACTGCTAGGCGAAATTGAGGGATTATTCCAAGCCCAACATCAAGGTGCCCGGGGTTCTATTGTGAGACCTGTTGTGCAGGCTAACAACTTTGAAATCAAGCCTGCACTCGTTAATTTGATGCACCAGAACCAGTTTGGTGGAGGAGCTCAAGAGGATCCCAATCATCATCTGGAGAATTTCTTGCAGATATGTGATACAGTGAAGTTCAATGGAGCTTCAGATGACGCAATTAGATTGAGGCTTTTTCCTTTCTCAATGAAGGATAAAGCTAGAAGTTGGCTTCAGTCACAACAATAGGGCAATATCTTAACATGGGATGATTTGGAGTCCATGTTTGTGCAAAAATATTTTCCAGCATCGAGGTCAGCAAAGTTGAGAAGTGAAATTACCTCATTTGTGCAACTAGAGTCAGAAACTTTGGATGATGCTTAGGAGAGATTCAAGGAGCTACTCAGAAAATGTCCTCATCATTCTTTGCTCAATTGGTTATTAGCTCAAACTTTCTATAATGGACTGGACCCGAATGCAAGACAGATGATGGATGCTTCATGTGGAGGAGCTTTTGATTTGAAGAGTCCAGAAGAGGTTTTGGAAATACTAGAGACCATGGCAGCTAACAGTGCTAATATGCAACATGATAGGCAAAACAGAAAAGTCTTGGGGGTGAATGTTGTGGATAGTAATCTAATTGAGCAACAAGTTAACAAGGTGATTTCTCAACAACTTGCTACTTTGTTGGGGAATGACCAAGTTAATGCACTGAATACACCTCCCTTGGTGTGTGATTTTTGTGGTGGAGAGCATCGTAATGGTGATTGTGGTACAAATTAACCCGGAGAGAAAGTGAATGCATTGGGGCAACAAATTAACCCCTATTCAAACACTTACAATCCAGGTTGGAGGAACCATCCTAATTTCTCATGGGGTGGACAAGGTCAGAATCAATTCAAGCCACAACAACAACAAGGTAATTCTTCATTCCAAGGACAATCACAACCTCAAAACAGAATGTCATCTTTGAAGAGTGCTTTGGGGAAATTGTCTGTTAATACTTCTAATTTTGTGGAGCAATCATCAAATTTCATGACTGAGACAAGGGCCAACTTCAAGAATCAAGAGGCGTCTATCCGGAATTTGGAAGTGCAAATTGGGCAGATTTCTAAACAATTGTCTGAAAGAGCCTCAGGTACTTTGCCAGGTGACACCGTTCCTAATCCAAAAGAGCATTGCAAATCAATTCATTTGAGGAGTGGCAAGGTTCTGAACAATGCTGTCCAAGAGGAGTCTTCTAAAGAAAAGGATGCTGAAAAAGTTGTTCATGATAAACAGTGAGGGGAGGAGGAAGTTGTATCATCCCCGGGGCCATGCGGAGTTTGGCGATCGACCCACATAGCAACACGGGTCTTTTCAGTGTGCTTGGTCCTCACTCACACGCTTCCCGGGAAAACTTCCCAGGAGGTCACCTATCCCATAATTGCTCCAAGTAAAGCACACCTAACTGTGGAGTTCTTAAGTGATAGGCTACCGAAAAGAAGATGCATCTTGTTTTCGGTAGCCCATCACCTAAGAACTCCACAGTTAAGTGTTCTTTACTTGGAGCAATTTTGGGATGGGTGACCTCATGGGAATTTTTCCCGGGAAGCGTGTGAGTGAGGACAAAGCACCCAGAAAAGACCTGTGTTGCTATGTGGGGTCAGTCGTCATCTCAGAGAGCAGCGGTATGTTACAAATGGTATCAAATCAGCACCTCTCCCTGTACGGTGTGGTTCGAGGATGAACCAGTGGAAGCTGGTGGGCATGTAACACCCGGGTGCTGACGAGGGCGGGGAGTGGTCGCCGGTGCAAAGAGAGCACAGATAAGGAGCGGCTCCTGGCAGGCTTCTAGGCGGAGGGACACATGAACGAATCGATTTCACACCGGAACGAGAGGGATCCTGAGACTGTGTAGGTATGGGACTGCATAGTTGAGGGATTCCAAGACTGTACAGGTATGGGACTACGGTTAAGGATGGCTGAAAGGAATTGATTGATATTACCTATACTAACAAGATGCATCTTATTTTCGGTAGCCCATCACTTAAGAACTCCACAGTTAAGCGTGCTTGACTTGGAGCAATTATGGGATGGGTGGTTCCTGGGAAGTTTTCCCAGGAAACGTGTGAGTGTGGACAAAACACACTGAAAAGACTCGTGTTGGTTTGTGGTGATAGTCGTCAATCCATAAAGCAGCTCGGGACGTTACAAATGGTATTAGAGCGACACCTCTCCTAGTATGGTGTCTCTTGGGGACGAACTAGGCGGAAGTTGGTGGGCATGTAACACCCGGGGGCTGACGAGGGAAGGGAGTGGTCGTTGGTGCAAAGAGAGCACGTACAAGGAGCGGCTCCTGGCAGGTTTCTAGGCGGAGGGACACATGAACGAACCGATTTCACACCGGAACGAGAGGGATCCTGAGACTGTGTAGGTAGTTAAGGGATTCTGAGATTGTACAGGTACGGGACTGTACAGTTAAGGATGGCTTAAAGGAATTGATTGGTACTACCTATACCAACAAGATGCATCTTCTTTTCGGTAACTCATCACTTAAGAACTCCATAGTTAAGTGTGCTTTACTTGGAGCAATTATGGGATAGGTGACCTCCTAGGAAGTTTTCCCGGGAAGCATGTGAGTGAGGACAAAGCATGTTGAAAAGGCCCGTGTTGCTATGTGGGGTCAGTCGTCAACCCGTAGAGCAGCCAGGGATGTTACAGAAGTAGTGGTTGAAGAGGAGAAAGAAGAAGCTGAAAAATCTGAAAATTCACTAGTTGACAAGCCAACACAGCCGCTGCCCTTTGTTCCTAAAATTCCTTATCCTCAAAGGTCGAAGAAGAAGAATGAAGGCAAGCAGTTTTATAGGTTCTTGGAGGGGTTCAAAAAGTTGCAGATTAATATTTCATTTGCTGAAGCATTGGAACAAATGCCGAGTTATGCTAAGTTCATGAAGGATTTGTTGTCCAAGAAGAGGAATGACAATGAAGAGGAAACTGTTATGCTTACTGAGGAATGTAGTGCTATCATTCAACAAAAATTGCCTCTTAAGTTGGAGGATCCAGGAAGCTTCACCATTCCTTGTGAGTTTGGTAATATGGAGGTTGGCAGGGCTCTTTGTGATTTGGGAGCAAGCATCAATTTGATGCCTTTGTCAATTTTTAAAAGGCTAGGAATTGGTACAGTAAAGCCTACTATGATGTCTCTTCAGTTGGCAGATCGTTCGGTAAAGTATCCTTATGGTATTGTGGAAGGTTTACTTGTTAAGATTGATAAATTCATCTTCCCTGCAGATTTTGTAGTGCTGGATATGGAAGAGGATGTGAGAGTTCCTCTTATCCTTGGTAGGCCATTTTTGGCTACGGGTCGTGCTTTAATTGATATGCAGAAAGGTGAACTGATTTTGAGAGTAGAAGATGAAAAGTGGTTTTATCAATCAAAGAAGCCGTGAAGCATGCTCAAAATTCTGATTGTTGTTTTCGGGTTGAAGTTTTGGATTCCTTGGTCCTGGAGGAATTTGAAAAAAGTGCTGCAGAAAATCCCTTGGAAGAAACTTTGATGAAAGGCAAAGAAATTAAGGAGGTGCGTGAGGAAGTCAATTCTGAGGTGGTGGAATGTATCTATCAGTTGGAAGCTTTGGAATATACCTCTTCTTCAAATAAAAAATTACAAGAATTGGAAAAAGAGGAAGAGGTATTGAAAGAGGAGCCACCCATGGAGCTGAAACCATTGCCTTCAAATCGAAATATGCTTTTCTAGATGAGAAAGAGAAGAATACAGTTATTGTGAATGTGGAATTGTCGAGATCGAAGAGGAAAAATTTATCGAGTATTGAGGAAGCACAAGTCTACTATTGGTTGGGATATCGGTGATTTGAAGGGGATAAGTCCTACATTCTCGCATGCATAAAATATTTATGGAGGAGGACTTTAAGTCGAGTGGTTCAACATCAAAGAAGGCTCAATCCAACTATGAAGGAAGTGGTGAGGAAAGAAGTGATAAAGTTGCTTGATACAGGTATAATTTATCCCATTTACGGCGGTGAGTGGGTGAGCCGGTTCAGGTGGTTCCCAAGAAAGGTGGTATGACTGTGGTGATGAATGAAAACAATGAGTTGATTCCTACAAGGCAAGTCACTGGTTGGAGGATGTGTATTGACTATCGGAAGCTTAATCAAGCTACAAGGAAAGATCATTTTTCGCTTCCGTTCATTGACCAGATGATAGAAAGGTTGGCGGGGCATGAATATTACTGCTTTCGGATAGGTATTCGAGCTACAATCAAATTGCAGTAACCCTGTAAGATCAAGAAAACGGCCTTTACTTGTCAATTTGGGGTCTTTGCCTATAGGCGTATGCCTTTCAGGTTGTGTAATGCACCTGCAACATTTCAAATGTGCTTGTTCTCAATCTTTTATGATTTAATTGAAAAATGCATATAAATTTTTATGGATGATTTTTCTATGTTTGGATCTTCATTTGATATTTGACTATCCAACCTTGTTTTGGTTTTAAAAAGATGCCAAGAAACTAACCTTGTTCTTAATTGGGAAAAATGTCATTTTATGATAAAAGAATGTATAGTTCTTGGTTATCAAATTTCTGTAAAAGGAATTGAGGTGGATAGAGCAAAGGTGGAGGTAATTGAAAAGTTACCACCACCAGTTAATGTGAAAGGTATAAGAAGTTTTCTTGGGAATGCTGGATTTTATAGGCGGTTTATAGAAGATTTTTCTAAAATTGCCAAACCCTTGACAAACCTTTTGGAAAAAGATGCTACTTTTATGTTTGATGAGGCATGTCTAGATGCTTTTAATAAAATCAAAGAAAAACTAATTTCTGCACCTGTGATGGTTGCTCCTGATTGGAGTTTATCTTTTGAGATTATGTGTGATGCGAGTGACTATGCTGCAGGTGCAGTGTTAGGACAAAGAAGAAAATTTTTTTTGCATGTGATTTATTATGCAAGTCGCGTGTTGAATGATGCTCAGAAAAATTATGCCACAACTTACAAAGAGTTGCTTGCTATTGTGGTTGCTTTTGACAAATTTAGATCCTATCTTGTTGGGTCTAAAGTCATTGTCTACACTGATCACTCTGCTTTGAGGTATTTGTTTGCTAAGCAGGATGCTAAGCCACGATTGATTAGGTGGATATTGCTTCTTCAAGAATTTGATTTGGAGATAAGAGACAAGCAAGGAAAACAAAATGATGTGTCAGATCATCTCTCTAGGCTTGTCCAAATTAAGGGGGACAAGGACATTCCTTCCATTTTGGAGGAGTTTCCCGATGAAAAATAGATGATGGTAAATTCTTTCCCTTGGTTTGCGGATTTTTCAAATTATAAGGCTGCAAGTATTATCCCTATTGATCTTAGTTGGGAGAAAAAGAAAAAGTTTTTTCATGATGCTAAATTTTATGAGTGGGATGCTCCTTTGTTGTTTAAAAGATGTGCTGATGGGATCATTAGAAGATGTGTCCTAGATGATGAATTTGAAAAAATTTTATGGCACTGTCATGGGTCTGAATATGGTGGGCATTATAGTGCCAAGAGAACTGCCGCTAAGGTCTTACAATGTGGCTTTTATTGGCCTACTTTGTTTAAAGATGCCCACAATTTTGTTGAAAAATTTGATAGATGTCAAAGAGTAGGGACCATTTCTAAGTGGAATAAAATGCCTCTAATATCCATCTTGGAAGTTGAAATTTTTGATGTTTGGGGGATTGACTTTATGGGACCATTCCCATCGTCTTTCTCTAATAAATATATTTTGGTTGCTGTAGACTATGTCTCCAAGTGGGTAGAGGCTGTGGCATTACCAACCAATGATGCCATGGTTGTGGTTTCTTTCCTTAAGAAACACATTTTCACAAGGTTTGAGGTGCCTAGAGCTGTGATAAGTGATGGGGGTTCACACTTTTGTAATAAACAATTTGAATCATTGCTGAGTAAATATGGTGTGAAACATAGGATAACTACCCCCTACTATCCACAAACTAGTGGACGGGTTGAAATTTCAAACAGAGAGCTAAAGAGGATCCTAGAAAAAGTGGTAGGTTCCTCAAGGAAAGATTGGGCTAAAAAATTGGGTGATGTGCTTTGGGCATACAGGATAGCTTTTAAAAATCCAATTGGAATGTCCCCATATCAGTTAGTGTTTGGAAAATCATGCCATCTTCCAGTTGAGTTGGAACATAAAGCTTATTGGCCGGTGAAGCTACTAAATTTTGATTTGAAAGCTGCGGGTGAGAAAAGGTTACTGCAGTTAGATGAGCTGGAAGAATTTAGGTTGCAAACCCATGAGAGTTCTAAAATTTACAAAGAAAGAACCAAAAGATGGCATGATAAAAAAAATAATTGTGAAAGAATTTGAACCAAGACAACAAGTGTTATTGTATAATTCTAGACTTAGACTTTTCCTTGGAAAGTAAAAGTCTAGATGGTCAGATCCTTTTGTTGTTAAGGAAGTGAGTCCCTATGGTGTAATTCAGATTACAGAGCCAAATGCTAGAAGAAGTTTTAAAATCTTGAATTGAAGGTGATGAGGATAAGAAAGATTAATTCAGAATAGGTTCAGGTTCAAAACTCAATAATAACAAAATACAGAAACTGATTAAGCCTTTAAAGATTAAGAACAAGTTATGAAAGTTTCAGATACAAGCATTAACAATCAAGAACAAACTTGCAGGTTTCAGTTTCAGTCTATGATGCAAGATTCAATTCAAATATTGATCCTTGAGAATAGAATTGAATACACGGTTATTATTACAGTTTACTCAAGGTTCAATACTGATTATACAGATCAAGAACTAAACTTTCAAGAACTATGAATATCAAATATCACAGTTTATACACGCTAAACAGAAATTAAAGAGTTTGAGTTTAGAGATACCACACAACTAGATTTATCCTGGTTCGGTCACCACCACTGTGACCTACATCCATTCCCCACTCCACCTGTGGGTTTTCACACACTAACACAACAAGCTTTAGCCAGGTAGCTTGAAAAACTTTTACACCACAGAGCACTCATTCACCTCGAGATACCACACTCTTGTGAAGAGCCTCAATGTTCTTCCTTAGGGATACCTCACCCTAATCACTCAGAGAGACTCCCTCCCTCTTTGCAATCAAATAGAAACGAAAAATTGATTCCTAACTCTCAATAGTTAGATAAACAAATTGAAGCACTTATGAGAATGAAACACTCTTTTTCACAATAAGCTCAAGAAAGATGATGAATGATTTGTGTATATTGTATCTGTGATCGATATGATTATGTTATTTTTTGAAAGTGTTCCTTTGATCCCTCTTTATATAGAAAACAAGTTATAGTCGTTGGGATCAATCAAAACAGATTTGGATCTGATAATAGAATCTGCTTTCTTGATTCTGGTTCTTGAAATAAGATTTTACATCGGCTCTTATAGCATTTGCGTCAATCTTGAAAATAAGCGCGTCCATCTAGTCATTTTGAATTAAGATTTTACATCGGACGAGCTAGTAGACGAGCTCCATATGCCACATCATTAGACAGAGCTTATCATTAAGGACTTAGCAAGTCCAAAGACTTGTGTGGATGAGCACTTCTGTCACTTTAGTGGACGAGCGCTCGTATTACTTTAGTAGACGAGCGCTTGTATCACTTCAGTGGACGAGCGCTTCTGTCACATTAGTGGACGAGCGCTTCTAACACTTATGTTGGACGGGCATTTCTTATGAAATCTTATTTCCAAAAATCATTTTCATTAACGGAAAATTATTCCTTTTAATGCAGGTTATGATAATTGATTTTCTTCATGCATCTTTTTAGTTGAGCTTCTTTGTGACTAAGATTTCTTTCTCTTACAAATTATCTAAGACTTAAATCTAATTTCTCCTTTAAGCTTTTGTCTTGATGATTCCTTGATCTTTGTCTTTGCTCTTTGATTCCTCCATGTAGCTCTTTTGATTTCTTCAAGTTCTTCCTTGAATATTTTCCTTGAATTTGCTTAATGAACTTGTTGATCACCGCTGATACCCTGTCTTACTCGATTTGACACTAAAACACTTGCATACACATTAAATTGTATTTGTCATATATCAAAATCTCTAAGTCATTGAGTTTAACAAACTTCCCTTTTTGATTATGACAAATCTTTCAACAAATTATAAGATCAGAGTATAAGTGTGCGAGAAGCTAAGTGTTTTTGATAGATTTATATCATGGTATCGAGCAGTATATATCGAGCAAAGTGTTTTTGATTTACTCCCATTAATCATGTAAGCTTATAAGCTCCCTTCAACATATGCATGTATAATTTGTTATTTCCCTTTCTCTATATCATACTTTTTCCTCCCCCTTTTGGCATTATCAAAAAGGTAAAGAAAAGAAACATTCAAAGCAATAGAGAAGGCAAGCGTTTAAACATTCAAACATAGCATATTAAATTGTTCATGATAGAGGGATAGGTGCAGGAAAATGAAATTCCACTCCTGGGTTATCTTTGAGTTTATCAATATCCTTTTCTGCCCTTTTATCCTTTCATTCACTTCCGACAATTGCAGCCATTTCAATTTCATGATTTATTTATTTATAGATTAGATATAGGATTGATCAATTATGCCCAATTATCTTTATTGAAAAAGAAGCTTTCCTTGTTCAAGGGCTTGGTAAAAATATTAGCAAGTTGTTTAGTTGTATCAACATATTCAATCTCAATTTCTCTACTTTGAATAAAGTTCTTATGATAGAGATCATGTTCAAAGTTAATTGTTGCATAGCAAGCAAAATAAATCATTCAAGGCTTCATCAATTTTCTTAGATTCAATTTGTGAAACAAAAGCCATATGATTATTCCAAGATTGAACAATGTAGACATACTATACAATGATGTATAAGTCAATATTGGAAGATTGACAATCACACATTATTAATGATAATTAGAAAACATATTCAATCAATATTATTTCTTTATTGTTACCCATTTTGTGTTTGGAGAAGGCTCTATGTCATGATTCCAATTTTTGCTCTTGACCATCCACCACACCTACAAAACAGAATTTCATGTTTTTGCTATAGGTACCCAAAACTGTTTGGGTCCTTTTTGATTAGTTGCAGCAATAGTTCATTTAGGAACCCATATATACTTAGATTTATTGTATGTGATTTTCCGTATTGACATGTAGAAGCCGTGTGACCTTTTCTAGCACAAAAATTGCATTTAACAAATGGTGTGTTTGATATCTTAGGTGCAACAAAAAATTTCTTGAAAGATTTCTCATGTATCTTAGGTTTATAGCCTATTCCAGCCTTATCATAAACATATTTTTGTCTGTCTAACAAAGCATTCAAATTATCTCTACCATTTGTGAACTTGGCTATGACATTTTTCAGTTTTTCAATTTCTTTAGTCAATGTACAACACTTAGAACAATTAGAGCATATATGTGGTTCCAAAACAGTAGCCAATCTTTCTTTTACAACACAATTTTCTATTTTTAATTCATCTAGCTATTTGTTTAAAACAGAATTTTTCTCTTCTAGGCATGTGATGGTTTTCTTAGACTTAATTAGCAATCTAGCAAGTCTAATGGATTCTTTATGAAGTTCTTCAAAAGTATTTTACAATTCATCATAAGAAGGTTGATAATTAGAACTTGCTTCACTTTCTGAATCACTATGATTGCTGGCCATCAAACACAGGTTTGCCTCCTCAGATTCAGATTCTTCAGTGGATTCTAGATCATTATCATCCCAAGCAATGTAGGCCTTTCTTGGCTTTTTCCACTTCTTGTCCTTTGAGTCAAATTTTTCACTTTTGTCCTTCTTTTGCAGCTTTGGACGTCCAAGCTTTATGTGGGCCAATCTTTCCACATTTATAGCATGTGATGTTGTTGGAAGAGTTGTCACCTTTGCTGAAATTTCTCCTTTAAAAAGTGGATGGCTTTCTTTTGAAGTTGCCTTTCTTCTTTAGGAACTTCTTGAATTTTCTAACTAGCATTCCCATCTCTTCTTCAGATTCTGCCTCTTGTGCTGAATCATCATCATCACCGTCTTCTACTTCTCTGACTTGTGATTTCAGAGCCAATCACTTTTTCTTTTTATCAGTTTCTTCATTCTCATTCAGTCTGTTCAACTCCAATTCATGCTCTTGCAGTTTTCCAAACAATGTGGCAATGGTCATTGATGAGAGGTCTCTAGATTCCGAGATTGCAGAGACTTTTAGGTTGCCATTCCCCGCCAAGCATCCCATTACTTTGTTAACTTGTCTTCATTGAGATTGTCTCTGCAAGTGCAGCCAATTGATTTACAATATGTGTGAATCTATTTTTGCATAACCTCCATTGGTTCTTCTCGATTCATGCAAATAACTCATATTCATGTGTCAATGTGTTCATTCTTGCCCTTTTCACATATGTGGTTCCTTCATGTGTTACTTGCAATGTATCCACATCGCCTTTACTGATTTGCAATTTGAAACCCTGAAAAACTCATCACGGCTAAAAGTAGATGTTATAATATTCTTAGCGCGCATTATATTGAACCCTTTTCTTATCATCCTCATTCCATTCGTTTTAGGCTTATTTCTTGGAGCACCATTAGCATCTATAGTAGAGGGACAAATGGTCCATTTTCTACTGCATCCCATATGTCAACACTGCGCCTCAAGAAAGATTACCATTCTTTCCTTCCAATAGATATACTCAGATCCATTGAAGGCAGGAGGCGTGCAAGGAAGCCCCTTCATTCAACCAAATCATTGGAAGCCATACTCTTATAGTGTTAAGCCAAACTTAAGAGTTTAGCGACTGATGCCAATTGTTGTTTTGGCTTCAACGACTCGGAGGGGTTGAATTGAGTTTTCTTAAAATATTTCTCTCTTTAAAAACTTTTCACAAAACTTTAGTTTCTGATTTGAGGGCCTAATGATATTTTTACAAAATCAATGAAGGGCTTATATAAAATATTGAATTGAAGGTGACGAGGATAAGAAATGTTAATTCAAAATAGGTTCGAGTTCAAAACTCAATAATAACAAAATACGTAAACTGTTAGCCTTTAAAGATTAAGAACAAGTTATGCAAGTTTCGGATACAAGCATTAACAATCAGAACAAACTTAGGGTTTGATGTCTCCATGATGCAAGATTCAATTCAAATATTGATCCCTGAGAATAGAATTGAATACACAATTATTATTACAGTTTACCTAAGGTTCAACACCGATTAGCAGATCAAGAACTGAACTTTCAAGAACTATGAATATCAAATATCAAGTTTATATGCCCAAGGGAAATTAAAGAGCTTAAGCCAGAGATACCACACAACCAAATTTATCCCGGTTCGCCACCACCACCGTGACCACATCCATCCCCCACTCCACCTGTGGGTTTTCACACAATAACACAACAAGCTTTAGCCATAGCTTGAAAAACCTTTACACCACAGAGCATCCCTTCACCTTGAGATACCACACTCTTGTGAAGAGCCTTATTGTTCTACTCTTTGAGATACCTCACTTAATCACTCGTAGAGACTCCTCTCTCTTTACAATCAAATAGAAACGAAAAATTGATTCCTAACTCTCAATAGTCGGAAAAACAAATTGAAGCACTTATGAGAATGAAACACTCTTTTTCACAATAAGCTTTCAAGAAAGATGATGAGTGATTTGTGTATATTGTATCTCGTGATGGATATGATTATGTTATTTTTTGAAAGCGCTCCTTTGATCCTCTTTATATAAAAAAACAAGTTATAGTCGCTGGGATCAATTAAAATAGATTTGGATCCGATAACATTAACCTGTCTTGATTCTCAGTTCTTCAAATAAGATTCTACATCGCTCTTATAGCATTCGCCCATCTTGAAAATAAAGCGTCTATCTAGCCACTTTTGAATTAAGATTTTACATCGGATGAGCTAGTAGACAGAGCTCCATATGCCACGCCTGGGACAGAGCTTATCATTAAGGACTTAGCAAGTCCAAAGACTCATGTGGACGAGCGCTGCTCACTTTAGTGGACGAGCACTGTCACACTTTAGGGGTGACCACTGCCACTTTTGTGGACGAGCTGTATCACCCTAGTGGTTGAGCACTTGTCACTTTAGTGGACGAGCGCTTGTATCACAACCGTTGGCGGGTCATTCACTTTAGTGGGACGAGCACTTCTGTATCACTTCAAAGGGATGAGCTCGCGTCACTTATGTTGGACGGGCGCTTTTATGAAATCTTATTTCTAAAAATCATTTTCATTAACGAAAACTTATTCCTTTTAATGTAGGTTGATGAAAATTGATTTTCTTCATGCATCTTTAACTTGAGCTTCATGACTAAGAGATTTCTTTCTTACAAATCATCTAAGACTTAAATCTAATTTCTTCTTAAGCTTTTGTCTTGAAGGGGATTCCTTGATCTTTGTCTTTGTTCCTTGATTCCTCTATGTGGCTCTTTTGATTCTCTTCAGCTATTCCTTGAATATTTTCCTTGAATTTGCTTAATGAACTTGTTGATCACCGCTTGATACATGTATTTGTAATTTGACACTAAAACACCGGCATACACATTAAATTGTATTTGTCATATATCAAAATCTCTAAGTCATCGAACCCAACATTTACCCTCGTGAGTCATTTGAGCCTATAATTGTCAAATTCTTCTGTGAGTGCACCATTGAAATTTATGCTCTTGAGTTTGCTTGGTTCTTGTTTGAAGTTCATGATTCACATGCAGTTATAAAATAATTTGCGTCGCTTATGTAACCATCACCAAATAACAAACCTTGAATTTTTCCTCTTTGTTTAGAATGCTGAGCTTTTATATGTAAATCTTGTTTGTTTTTACTCATGAGTTTTAATCTTGAAAAAAACAATGTTTCTACCCAACCTCAGTGATAGGAGGAGCATTGAATTTTTTTGTGTGGATTTCTGATATAAATATGGGGGAGAATATTGTGCTATATGTTAGTTAAAGAAATGAATGGGTTACCAAAAAGAAAAAAGAAGAAAAAAGAAATTAAAAATTAAAAATATGGAAATGGTATGAAAATACTTGAGAAAAA
>JAUPTC010001613.1:0-22674 GCA_030762895.1 Sophora flavescens
AAACTATGACTAAAAGATGATGAGGATGAAGAATCACCTATTGGAATTGAAAAATGATCAAGCAATCTTCAAACTCCTTCACAAACATGGCTTCTTTGTGTGAGAGAAAAATAAGAACATGGTAAAACACTTGAGAGCTTTTGAGAAAGTGTGAGAATATGTGAGAAAGTGTGAGAAGAATCATGAAGCCACTTGACTCATCAAGTTTATGAGCAAGCCATGGGCCTTGCGCATTGGGCTTGAGGAAATTCACTTGAGCCCACTTGATTTTGCATCCATGGGAAAGGAATAGGCTATATGGCAGCAGTCCCCCTAATGGGCTTGGATGAAGAAATAAAAACTGGCCCAATTGACAAAGATAGCTTGAAGAATTCACTTTGGACTAAAAAGCGATTAAAAGGAAGTTAAAGAACCTAGGTGCAAAATCCTTAAAATTCCATCTAACTCATGTGCTAACTTAAAAACTCCACATGTGTGACTCATCCACATGAATCATCTAAGAATCACAAGATAAATCCTTTATATGCTTCCGAAAACTCCATAATTCGCTCCGTCGTTTACCCGATTGAGTATAATGCCCGTAAAACTTATATTATTTCACTTTTTATGAAATAATTCTAAAAATACACTATCGTAGTAAATAAAACAAAAATCTTAAATTTTTCGCTCACGAATTAAAAATCAGGTCTTTTGAGCAAAGATAATTATCCTGTCAATGAAATTTGTGGGTAGGGATTCGCCCGACTTTCCAACCTAAATTTTAATCGAATTTCTACGTTCAAGTAGAATTGAGTGATGAACTCCATTTATTTAAAATAATTTTATAACACTCATATAAATATATAAACATAATCATACTTATTTATGTTATTTAAAACAGTGAAAATCGGGGTCTTACAACTAAGGCTTATAAATGAGGATGATATATTCAAAAACTCACACAAAGGCTTTGAACGAGAATGAAACACAAAACTCACACTCAAAGCATCCATAAGACCAAATGTAGCAGTAATAAAATATGAGTTTCTTAACAATAAATAATGCATTATTATGAAAATTGTAACGCCCCGATTTCTGTGTCTTTCTATATCAGTAAATACAAAATTATATGTGTTTATTTTTATTAAAATCCAGAGGATGATTTTAAATAGACTAAAATCATTTTCTTGTGTTATCCTACCGTAAAAAGTCACGGTTAAAGTTTGATTGAAAACTCGGATGGAAGTTTGGCCATGCGTTTTCTAGTGATAAAAGTTTCATGGAAGCGTAAAACCGAATTTTGACATGTGAAAGAAAAAGGTTAGTGTTTTTATCATGTTTCCTTCAACTTAGGTTGCGACACACCTTCTAGGGTCATCACATAGTTACCTAAATAAATAAAAAATTAAATTATTAAATGCTTGGTTACTTTCGGAAAATATACTTTAAAGTAATTGTCTCTTTACGAAAAAGTGCTGAATTTTTTTTTTTCTTTAACATCGAACGTTGTAAACATAAACAAACATATATGTATATCTATATATATATATATATATATACATCACCTTTTAAATACACCATAAACCTAATAGGAGATAACAAGAGCCCTCATAAGTATAGGCTATTCTCCATCAAACTAAGCAAATAAAGAAAGACATATACATATAAGCAAGCAGTAGTCTAGAACCATAACAAAACTCATGGCTCTCAGATGTGGTCAAAAATTGATAAGACTCACTACCCCGGAACTATACCTATAGTGGTCAAGCTAATGAAACTCATTGGGGAGATCATGATGATCAACCCCACCTACACAGATGTGACTGATTGAAGTATGCCTCGCCTCCGCTCGTCGGGAAGAATCATCATCATCAATGAGTGTAACATCCTAAAATTTTAATACGATTATATTAAAATAAAAAGGTTAAGCTAGTATCAGTTTTAGTGTAGAAATTATTGTTATTATAATAATTTATAAGAATTATTTAATAGTCACAAAGAATGCAAATGTTAAAAAATAAATAAAAAAAAAAATGAACCACCATCCAAATTGTAAGGCCGCGTTCAGGAGGCATAAAATCGGGGAAATCTGTAAGTTCAACGGAATTCTTTGCCATTAAAAAAAAACAAGAAACATGATAGAGGCCCACATGATGATCATTTGGAGAATTGGCTTTAGCCAAGTAAACAGCCAGGGACGTGGGTGAATAGGAAGTGGTGCCCACAATGATGTAAAAGTCACATTTGTTAGAGAATTGAATTGTATGATGTTTATACAGGGCCTTTTTCCTTGGGATAAACACATGTTGCCCAATTTTTCTCATTTGAAGAGATATAACACAAACAATTCACCCTAGACAGTGATAGCAACACGATCATCGAAATAAAAGAGGTGGCGGCGCCACACAACTCTACCCAGTAGGGATAAAAATAAATGAGAGATCAGCTTCACAGCAAGAAGGGGTTCTTTACTTGAAGAGGATCAACTTCCTTATCTTCTGGATAAATTTTAGAGGTGAGTAAAAATAACTTTTCTCACACATGATAATTTGATGCTTCCACATGTAACTTTGTCTTTCGGAAATAGTAAAATATTTTAGGTTTCTTAGTTCTTGATTTGAGACTCTTACATTATTTTGAGATGTTGTTAGATGAATCGAATTTTAGGTTCCACATATAGGTTCATGTTTTGTGAACCCGTTCCCGTAAAAGTCATTTTAAGATGTTTTGTTCAATGGTTTCTAAATTAAAATTTGTTTGATTACAGTATGAATTATTGTTGATTAATAATCTTTAATATGTATAATATGATGTTATAGTGTTGGTTTGGCATGACATTGTAACATTGTTATTGATAGATAAAGTTGGAAAACCTTGAGAGTCATCGGGGATGACATATTGCATTATGCATGAGTTGGTCATCACCTTCCGGGAAGGGATGACGGTGTACATTCTATTAGGAATAGGATGAGAGATATCACCATCCGGGATGGGATATCAAATTATTAAAATATTCACATCCGGGATGGAATATTAGATACCCATCCTGGGATGGGGAAGGCGATCAGGGACGCCATTGCATGGATAAGAGCTCATAGACCTTAGTGGATCCGGGATTCACACAGCCAGTTAAGGAACCAAGAGTCAAGTTAAGTGATTTCGGGAATCACCGAGTCATGTTCGTGGAGTTGCATTGTGTAGAGTTTGCATGGAGAATGTGGTTAAATGCAATGAGATGTGACCATTCTTTGAATTTATGAGTTGTGCTCTAAATGCTGACATTAATTTTATTTATATATATTTATTATCTTGGAGGTCTATTATATTCGATATTTTAAAAATTAGCGGGTACCATGAATGTTTTCGGTTCACTTGACCCTTTTGAAAACAACACTATTTACGAACCTTTTACCAACGATTATTTTTATTCACAGGGTTATATCTCATTAAAAGTGTTGTTTTCGACCACGAGGGCGACATCTGCCCGGGGCCCGAAGAGGGCGAAGACTTAGCGGATTTACTTTAGTTATTATTCTTAGCTTAGTTAAGTACTCTCTTAAATGAGGAAGCGATGTGGCTAGACGCTTTTTTTTTGTCGTTGGGTTTATTAGCGGACGCCCATTTTTCCAGGCCTTTGATTTTCATTTGGATTTGTGAATTTATTAATATATTATCACTTTGGATACTTTATCACTATTTTAATTAATATGAGGTGTTTTCGTACCCGATTAAGTTGAGATTTTTTATGACATGTATGTTTTTTTAATTTTAAATTCTTCAAAGGATTTTCATTGATTTTGTTTTGGGTTACTAATGTGAAGGGGCGTTACATTTATGGTATCGAAGAGTTCGATTCTAAATCGGAATGTGGTAATGGGGCTTTTTCAAAAATAAAACTTGGGCGCATAGGATGCTTGTTAGAGTTATAGATCTTGCATGCTATTCTTTAGGATATTGGACCTGATCGTGAGTATTTCATTGGTAGTGAGCAGATTTATGGCGACTAATAGGCGAGGACGAATGTTGCACTTGCAATGGCTTTGGATTGTATGGCCAAAAGCTGTGAAGGGCAGGCAGACAACTGCTGTGAATCAGCGAAGGAATGAGGCCGATCCTCTAAATGAAGTGGGTAACCTAGGACCCTTAACACGTGGGGATGTTCGAATTCAAGAAGAATGTTCATCATCTTTATGAGGCAGCTTAGATCCGAAGGGGGCTGAATTTCTTCTACTCGTTTAAAAAAAATTATTATATTGTCTGATTCAGGAGCAATGCATCCTTTGATACATCCTTCATGTGTGAAAATTTGGAGATTCCAATCTTTCATTTGTCCTTTGGTTCATAGGTTTCTACCCTATAAAGATATTCTTGTTCTTCCATTGGTTGTTTAAATTGTTTCCTTGTGCATCAAGACACTCCTTATGACATCAAACTTATTGTTATCTATGTATTGTATGTTTTTCTTGGTATTGACTTATTGGCATCTAGACTCATTGCCATAAGTATTCTGACAAAAATATCCTTATCTCTTCACACCCAATGTCTTTTGATTTTCGGTGCCGACCAGTATTTTATTCGTCGTTTCTTGTGATTAGTGTTTGGTTTAAGAGCTCGAGGATACATACTCTCCCCTTTGCTACTATAGAGGCAGACAATGATGTAGCGACTATCTACATGATGCTATGAGTTTCGATAGGGAGTTGAGTTTAGCATAGATCTAGTGTCAAAGAGTAGACTAATATCTGCGCCTTACAAGATAACACCTCTAGAGTTGAGAGAGCTCAAGAAACAGATAGAGGTATGTTACAAAAGGGTTCATTAGGCCTCAGTGTGTCACCTTGGGGAGCACCGAGTGCTTTTAGTGAAGGAAAATGGATGGGAGTATGAGGTTGTGTGTTGATTATGGGCAATCGAATAAAGTAACCATCAGAACAAATATCCCTTGCCTAGGATGTAACACCGGTGCCGATTGAGGCGGGAGTGGTGGCGGATGCAAGAAGGAGCGGACAAGGAGCGACTCTGGCGGCTTCTAAGGCGGAGGAGACATGAATGAGCCGAATTACACACACAGAATGAGAGGGATCACGAGGCTGTAGGTATGGGACTATACGGTTGAGGATGGCTTATATGAATTGATTGGTACTACCTATACTAACAAGATGCATCTTCTTTTGGTAGCCCATCACTTAAGAACTTCACGATTAAGCGAGCTTGACTTGGAACAGTGCAGGATGGGTGACCTCCTGAAGTTTTCTGGGAGCGTGTGAGTGAGGACAAAGCATCTTTAGAAAAGACCCATGTTGGTTTTGTGGGGACAGTAGTCAATCCATAAAGCAGCCGAGGATGTTACATAGTATAGATGATCTCTTAGATCGATTGAGGGGAGCGTCGGTGTTTTCCAAAAATAGATCTAAGATCGGGATACCATCAAGATTAGAGTTAGAAGCGAGGACATTCCTAAGACAATGGAACCAAGTGAGAAGTTTCTTAGGCTTAGGTGGCTACTATAGGAAGTTCATAGAGGGTTCTCTAGACTAGCCTTACCTTTGACCCATTGAGTAGAAAGGGGAAACCTTTATGTGGGACCGGGAGTGTGAGGACGGGTTCTAAGAGCTTAAGAGGAGATTGGTGTCATCACCGGTCTTAACTATAACGGATCCCTAGTGAGTTTTGTGGTGTCTCGCGACGCATCCAAGAATGGCTTGGGATGTGTCTTAATGCAGGAGGGAAAGGTGGTAGCATATGCCTTTAGGCGACTTAGGCCATATGGGATTACCCTACCTATGACCTAGAGCTTAGCGATGTGATTTTTTCCTTAAGATTTGGAGGCATTACCTTTATGGGGTAAACGTTTGAAGTTTTTAGTGACCATAAAAGCCTTAAATATATGTTCGACCATAAGAGTTGAACATGAGACAACGAAGGTGGATGGGTTCCTTAAGGACTATGACTTCGAGTTGAAGTACCATTCGGGAAAAGCCAATGTGGTGGCAGATGCTTTGAGTAGGAAGTCCCTTGCAGTGTAAGCTTGATGGTGCAAGAGCTGAACCTTATGGAGAAGTTTAGGGAATGTGTCCTCAAATGTCTTAAGTTTGAAGCTGAAGAGGTTTGAAATTAATAGTGACCTTAGAGATGAGGTTAGGCGGGAACAACTTTTAGACCAAGAGTTTCAGTCTCGGTTGGGACAAGAGGGTTATGAGTAGTGTGTTGATGGGATAGTGAAGTTTAAGAATAGGATAATTGTTCCTAAGGAGGCCTTAGAGAGAAGATATTAGAGGAAGCTCGTAAGGAAAGTTTACCATAAATCTTGTGTTAAGTAAGATGTAAATAGAACTTAAGAGGATGTATTGGTGAACAGGAATTAAAAAAGTTTTGGCTAGCTTGGTTACTAGGTGTTTAGTGTGCCAAAAGGTTAAGATAGAACATCGAAGCCCAGGGTTGTTGCGGTCCTTGGAGGTTCCCGAATGGAAGTGGGAGAGAATTTCATGGACTTTGTGATGGGGTTATATAAGAGCGTTTGGGCTTAGATGCCATTTGGGTGATAGTGGATAGGTTGACCAAGTCTGCCTTCACTTGCCAATTAAGGCACCTATGAAGCCGTAGACAAGTTGGCATACCTCTATATCAAGGAAATAGTCAAGCTTCATGGGACACCCACATCCATAGTGTCAGATGAGACCAGAGGTTTACCTCTAGATTTTGGAAAGGTTTTTTGCCAAGCCTTTGGGACTAAAGTTGAACCTTAAGCACGACCTATCATCCCCAAACGGATGGTCACAGGTCGGATCATTGAGACCCTTTGAGACATGTTGAGCGTGTGTCTTGGATAAAGAGGGAGTTGGGATAGATTTCACCTCTCGTTTGAGTTTGAGATATAACAATAGTTATCGTTACTTAGTATAGGCATGACACCTATGAGGCCCGTATGGGAGGAAGTGGTGTCCACTTTATGTTGGTGTGAGGTAGGTGAGAAAACCTTGATAGGACCTGAATTGGTCCAGGAAACCTCTGAGAGAATCAAAATGATTAGGGAGATGATCGCATGGCGCAAAGTAGACAAAGAGCTACGTCGACAAAAGGAGAAAGCCTCCAGAATTCTAGGAAAGTGAGCATGTATTTTTGAGAGTCACTCCTAAGACGGGGGTAGGGAGGTCGATGAAAGTCCCAAGCTAAAATCCTCGTTTCTTGGGTCCATTTCAAATCCTAAAAAAGTCGGGCATCGTTGCTTACCATTGGCTCTTCCACCAGATTTATCGAATCTGCATGCGTCTTCCATGTGTCTCAACTCCGAAGTGCGTACAGATATTTTCACACGTGATAGCCCCCGAGTCATTACAATTGAAGGATAATTTAATCTTTAAGCCCCGACCTATTAGATCATTGGCGAGCACCAAAAACTCGAGGAACAAGATGATCCCATTGGTGAAAGTGATTTGGGAAGGGTTGACTCCAGAGGAAGCTACTTGGGAATCCTTGAGGAAGATGTTAGACAACATCATCCAGATCTTTTCGACACAGGTACATAACTTAGTATTGCATTACCTTTAATGTTGTGTAGTTTGGGTGAGGCGTGAGAATTTCGGGGACGTAATTCATTAGGAGGGAGAAAATGTAACATCCTAAAATTTTAATATGATTATGTTAAAATAAAAGGTTAAGTCTAGTATGAGTTTTAGTGTAGAAATTATTATTATTATTATAATTTATAAGAATTATTTAATAAGTCACAAAGAATGCAAAGTTAAAAAAATAAATAAATAAATAAAATGAACCACCATTCAAATTGTAAGGCACGTTCAGGAGGCATAAAATCAGGAAATGCAGCAAGTTCAACGGGAATTCTTTTGCCATTAAAAAAACAAGAAACATGATGGGGCCCACGTGGTGATCATTTGGAGAATTGGCTTAGCCAAGTAAACAGCCAGGACGTAAGTGAATAGGAAGTGGTGCCCACAATGATGTAAAATCACATTTGATAGAGAATTGAATTGGATGATGTTTATAACTGGCCGTTTTCCTTGGGATAAACATGATTGCCTAATTTTTCTCATTTGAAGAGATATAACACAAACAATTCACCCTAGACGAGTGATAGCAACACAGTCCGAAATAAAAGGGTGGCAGCGCCACACACTCTTCCGGTAGGGATAAAAATAAATGAGAGATCAGCTTCCAGCAAGAAGGGGTTCTTTACTTGAAGAGGATCAACTCCTCATCTTTGGGTAAATTTTAGAGGTGAGTAAAAATAACTTTTCTCACACTTTTATGGTCTGAGATAATTTGATGCTTCCACATGTAACTTTGTCTTTCGGAAATAGTAAAATATTTTAGGTTTCTTAGTTCTTGATTTGAGACTCTTACATTATTTTGAGATGTTGTTAGATGAATCGAATTATTAAATATATTTTCCTGGAATCTATAAATAAATAGCTTTATATTAATTTTGTGGAATTGCTGTACATTCTTTATTTTGATTGTTTGATGGCAAAACAATTGTCAAAGTCAAATTCATTATTTGTAGTGTGATTAATTCTTTCCCTGTTACGTGAAACTCTATTCCACTGATGAAGGCCAATTTAAATTAGAAATTGGAATGTAGGTTCATGTTTTGTGAACCCGTTCAAATGCAAGTCATTTTAAGCATGTTTTGTTCAATGGTTTCTAAATTAAAATTTGTTTGATTACGAGTATGAATTATTGTTGATTAATAATCTTTAATAGTATAATATGATGTTATAGTGTTGGTTTGGCATGACATTGTAACATTATTATTGATAGATAAAGTTGGAAAACCTTGAGAGTCATGAGGATGACATATTAATTATCGTGAGTTGGTCATCACCTCCAAGGGAAGGGATGACGGTGTACATTCTATTAAGGGGAATAGGATGAGAGATATCACCATGCGGGATGGGATATCAGAAGTAGTAAAATATTCACATGCGGGATGGAATATTGAATATATCCATGTGCAGGATGGGAGAAGCGATGGGGCGAACTTTCATGGATAAGAGCTCATAGACCAGTGAATGCAAGGATTCACACCGATTAAGGAACAAAGAGTCAAGTTAAGTGATTAGGAATCATAGGAGTCATGTTACGTAAAGTTGCATTGTGTAGAGTTTGATGGAGAATGTGGTTTAAATACAATGAAAGATTGTAAGTTAACGAATTTATGAGTTGTGCTTAAATGCTTGACATTAATTTTATTTATATATATTTATTATCTTGGAGGTCTAATATATTCGATATTTTTAAAAATTAGCGGGTACCATGAATGTTTTAGGTCACTAGGTAACTTGTGCCTTGTTTGCGAACCTTTTTTTACCAACGATTATTTTTATTCACTTTGGGATTATATCTCATTAAAGTGTTTGTTTCGGAACACGAGGACGACATCGGTAGAGATGAGGGAATGAAGAATAAGCGAGTTCTTGGTTATTATTATAAGCGTTAGTACTCTCTTAAATGAGGAAAGTATGTGGCGTGACGCATTTTTTTTTTTTGTCGTTAGTTTATTAGGGGGGCGGTTTTGAGCCTTTGGTTTTCATTTGGTTTGTAGTTTATTAATATATTATCACTTTGGATACTTTATCACTATTTTAATTAATAACAAGGGTATTTTCATGCGATTAAGTTGAGTATTTTTTACCAGCATGTATGTTTTTTTAATTTTAAATTCTTCAAAGGATTTTACATTGATTTTGTTTTGGTTACCTAATGTAATGATGATGGTTTTACAAACAGCGGAGGGTGAAACTCAAGATCATCCTCAGCGTACTCATGGGGTCCTCTCGTCCTCATCAACACTACCTGTTGGGGAGGTATTTAAATACTACTATACGGCCGTCACGGGTGAGGTGGCAAATCCACATTAACGTGCTCATCCATCTGTGGTATAGCCATACGGGAGGTAGAGGTACCTCGGCAGTCTACGACAACATGTATCCTTCTTTTAGGTCCTTACCCGTGCGATGACTTCTCGACTTAGGACCATGATAGGTGGCCCCGGGTACCCCTGCAGGGGTTAATCTCGAGCACCACCTGTGACTCGATCAAAGCGTGATTGATGGGATACCCGAATTTATTACGGTATATCGGTTCCATCTAAACACGTAAGTTTAGCTCCAATATATGGATTTTACTCGAACAACTACATGCTAGACACCACGTAACACATTCACATTTACTAAGCACAACCATTTATAAGCAAATAGTTTATCAATGGGTTCAACTTTTGAGCATCATCTTGTGGTTTGTATGCATGAACACTTCATATTCGTCATCCTAATTTAATTCACAATCTCATGAGATATCCCGACCGCGTGATGAGTTGATGGAGCTCGGTGCCACCTTTAGGCAAGCAGGGCACCGCATTACGGAGCAAAACCATCGCACCTTGTCGCACCAGGGCATCGATTATTAACCAAGCGTGAGCCGAGGTCTCATTGTCAACCGGGCACAATGAGGAAAACATAGTATAAGATACTGGCCAACATGAGTAATCACACATAGAGGCTGGGCATGCACCCAAATGCATGCAGAAACACTTTTTTCATAACTCTTTCACAAAATCATAATTAACTTATTTTTTCGCAATTAATTTCATAGAAATAATGTTTATAATATTCCAAAATTTCTTACGTAAAAATTAGCGAAGGCAAAAATATTTTCACGGTTACTTCATGCAGACTATAATACCTCTTAAAATAATAAATACGTTAAAAAAGAAATATTTTCCAAAATTCCTTATTTTTCCCAAGTAAAATTTCCATTAATATTATATATCAATATTTTTTACCGTTAAACATTGAATATACCTTCTGAAGTTTCTTTAAGCTTTTATCCCATTAATTTAATTGCTCGACCTCTGTCGGGGCTTCCCTAAACATCAATCAACAATAATATCACAGAGATATTTCCCAGCAGATCATGTATCACAGGAGATAATATAATTCTGGATAAACAATTAGCGCAATTAAAACCGACTCGGCCCTGCTCATCTAGTTTTATGGCTGGCATGGCCGTGGTTTTGTAGTAATTATATATCATTTTAAACCAAATTAGACTTGATTGTCTTTAAGCAAAGATTTTGAGTCCTGTTAAGAAATATTTTTAGGTTAATTTAGCCGATTTGGAGTCAAATAAAGTACTTCTTTTTTAATCCTTTGTTATGCGTGTAATAAAAAGACATCGGAGTTCTTCGCCCCAAGAGAAGGTTTTCGCCACTTTGAACTTTAAGCGTGGTTTCTGAAAATTGTAAACCATTTTCGTGTGCCATGTAATACATGTCTCGCCCGTGGGACGGGGTCCCGAAGCCATGACTCTTCCATTCCTCCACATGAGCCTACTTCACCTCTCACGGAGCGACTCAAACGTTGCACGTTGATAATTATTCGCGTCGCAGAGAAAGAGTTGTTCGCCTCGCAGCTCGTGCGGAACTCAGCGGATATAAATTGCTTGTTCTAGGCGTAAGCGAGGAGTTTTAGGTTAGTAGTAGTTTATCTTCTTTTCTTTTAGAATAGGACTGGGCTGAATTTAGGTTTACAGTTTTGTTTTTTTCTTTTTGTAATGGAGAACTAGTCTCCTTGATTAATCTACTGCATTGGTTTCCATATCACTTGGAGGTTTTGTAATTCCTGTTTTGTTTGCTATTCTCTTTTCAATACTATGCTATATATTTCTGTTTGCTTAATTCGGGAGGAGTGCATAGTGTTGTGTTGATTTATTTCTGTTGTTATATGTTTCTATATCAAATCGCGTTTGCTTAATTCGCAAGTGTGTTCATTCATGTTCGCTTAGTTCATGAGTACTTCACCCCGTTTGCTTAATTCGGGAAAAGGAACATATATCTGTAGTAAGGATTTCGCTAAATTGTTAATTGTTTCTACAACCAAAGCGGGATTAGAATCTGCTTAGGGCTTGGAATTTACATGAACCGACGATAGTTAGGAAACCGATAACGGAGGTTAAAGCTTTAGTTTATTTGATAATCTTTTTACTGCTTTTTGTTTTTTTATTGCTATGTTTTTTGTTTTATTTCCTTTTATTTAATTTCAAATACCCAAACCCCCAAAACTTATTTCAGGTTAATAGCAACAACCCAAGAGAGGTCCTTGTGAGGACGATATATCCGAGTTGTAAGCCCCTAAACTACATTTTTACAAACCTCGCTTTTTGCGCGTGAGCGATGGTAGCGACCAAAAATTGGCGCTTGAAGTTTGGGCTTTGTTGTTATTAGCCGGAAAAAAAATTTCAAAAAAATCTCTTTGCTGATTAGTTTTGGCCGTTTTTCGATTATGAATCTTAGTCTTGCTATGGACATTAATTTACTACTTGGGTGATATGCCTCACGTTGATTATAAGCCACCACCATGGATATATTACTCGATTTTAGTAAACCACAACCATGCATAAATTATCCTAATTTTACTGGAAGTTATGAGTTTAGCAGAGGGTTTTGACATGACTGGTGTGAAACAGGTCCATAGTTCTTCTTCTATCCAGGCCCTTGAGAATAGAATGGATAGGACCAGCCTTTGAAGCAATTGTTTCAGCAGTGACAGGTTTTATGGTATGTAAGGCTGCCTGGAAGCACTGTTTGATGCATGCCCCATTCGGAAAGAAGAGTCGAGTCATCACGGTTGCCTCGGTTTATGCGAGTCCATCCTTACAATCAAGGCAAAAAGCTTGAGGATAATGAAGAACCTTTGGAATTAGATGCATGTGTTGGAAGTGATGGGGTGGATGAACTTTGTGCTGAATTTCAGCAGCTGAGCCTTTTTCTGATTCCGATTTTCCATTTGTTCTGGTTTTGATGATATTTATTCATGTACCGACACTAACCCATGTGTTGTTTATGCTAAGTTTCTTGATTCTACTTGTAGGGTGATAGTGTGAGTGAAGCTTTGTTTGTTCAGAAGTTCTTGACATCATGGCTACTCCAAATATACTATCCATTGAGAAGCCACCCTCCTTAGAGCTCCGAGCCCAGTGTGTTGAAAGTCCGAGACATTCAGGCCTTTACCGATTCAGTTTATTGTACCATATCTACCGACTGTACTAACACTAACCTTTACATGGGTGTGTGCTGAGAATTCCTGCAGGTTTAACAGGTGATGGATTTGACAAGACAATGAATGAAGAATCATGCGAAGTTGAAGCGAAGCACCAAAGAATAATCTCTACCGTTTGCCACCTCCCCGTGGAACAAACCATTGATGGAGTTCAAGCCTTTGGATTTGCACCATGGCCACCAAGAGGTTGAATCCGAATTTTATTCGGAGGACTTTTTTTAGAAAGAGGTCAACCTTGACCCAAGAGGAATGAAGTCCGCCGCACTTGGCGAGGGTCACCATAATCTCAAGCACTCACTCTCCATATCAAGGCTGCAAGTTATGGGACCATGGAACAAGCTTCCATCCCTTGTCTATCACGTGGGCATTATTTGGCGTACTGCCATGGGATCCGGGAGGATCATACCGCAATTTGCGCATCCCGTGGGCCACTTTGGATCACGGCATGCTGGGATCCTGGTGGAACCGCCCCATGAGTTTTCTCTGAACCTTACTCTTTTTAATTGCTTTTCCTTTTTAATTATGCTTTGCTTTGCTTTAGTTTTGTTTTTCTTTTAGCTCACGAATAATTGAGAAGATCGGAGAGTAATGTGTGTCGTAGTCTTCGTGGCATGAATGAGCATGATTGGATTCAATTGAATTTGCATAGATGGATTGCATGTTATTTGCTATTGTTTTTCCCTAAGTTTTGAAATGTGAAAATTTAATCCACAAAGTTGAAAAATTGAAAGCGAACTTTTGAGATATTTTAGTTAAGTGATGGCATGATTTATGATAAGTTCTTTGGGGTGACGGGAAGCACCACGCATGGGGATAGAACTCTCGGTCAAAACAATTTGCAAAAAAATGTCGGTGAGGATTTGAGCCTCCAAGATGTTTTTAAACGTGTGAAATCACTTTTAAGTTGCACTTTCTCGAATTTGCTTGAATCTCTTTTATGGTTTGCATGTTTATGTGTTAGCATCAGATGATACAGGCATTTTCATAGTAAATAGCCACTTGGCCTAAAAGAACCATCCTAATGCATGTTCCCTAGTTAGCCCATTGAGCACGATTGCCGTTGGTCTTGTAACCTTATGTTATGAGTCTAAAATCCCCGAGAAAGAAAAAACTGTAACTTGATATTAGGATTAGAGAGCTGGAATTTAGCAAGAGAATGGTTGTAATAAACTAAGTTTGGGGTGGCTCAAGATGTGATGTGTTGTTTCAGATTGAAAAAAAAATAATATAATAAAAGGTTGGAGCCAAAGGCAAAAGAAAAGAAAAGAAAAAAAGAAGAAAAAGAAAAAGAAGGAAATAAAAAGAGCAAAAATGCTCAACAAAAGGATATTGGAAGAGAAAAGGTTGTAGTCACCCAAAGCATAGGAAGTAAAGATGGAAAATGAACCGGGTGGAAATTCACAGTTAGCAAAATGTTTTCATTCTCTCAGTTCCTAGTGGACTTAAGCCCAGTACTTTGTATATCCTACCCTTAGCCAGGCCCATTACCCTTAAAAGACCTTTTGATGTTGCATGCATGTTTTAACCTGGGAACCATTTTGAGATGAAAATCAAATTCGCATGGGAAGTGCTCTTAAAAGTGAGAGTGGTGAAATGTGTGACAAATGACAAAAAAAACGAGCGAATGAGTGAACAAATTCCCCTTGTGAGGAAGAGCAGTTGTTTCTGGGTGGTGACCTCCACTTGTGTGTAACTTGGATCCCCTTGCTTAGATTAATGATTGTTTGAATGATGAAATTCTCAATTTTATAATAAATGATTCGGGATTGCTTTGGTTTGAAAGGGGGAACATCGAGGAAAATTATTTTGGTGAATTGCTTGAAATTTGTGCAAGTTGATTTAAATCTTTTAAGCTTCTGCCATGTTTTGGTCTTTTGAGTTTTTGAGTTGTAGATTGCTTGGGAGTAAAGCAAGTTTAAGTTTGCGGTAACACACAGATACAAATATCATACGAAACAACTTAAATAAATACTAACGGACAAATAATTACAAACAAACACAGGATAGCATATAGCCATCGAATATATCCCTCTTATTCCCCTCTTGAACTACGTAGAGTTTCTCGTGAATTACTTTGGATTTCTTGAAGTCCGGATATCAGCGATCATGATAGCACTCACTCAACCTTCAACCATTACAATCAAATAATTACAAATCCAAGAAACTAAAAACATTCTAAACCCTACTACATGGTCACACTTAGGGCTTTGGGTGACTAAAATTCCTAATCATGATTAAATCATGGATTAATGGTCTTAATCGTCAAGATCATGGATTAGTGACTAAACAACTAAATTTTAAACTCAAAACTTCCTAACTCTCCTATACTTTAGATTTGTGTGACATGTTCATGGGGCTAGGTTTTTAGTTTGATAAACCAACTTGGATTTATTAAGCATACATACTAATAAGCTTGATTACCAAGATCATTAATGAAAACTTTGAACAAAACTCATCAAATCTCATCCACCTAGAAGGTTCGGCCAACATAGAGATTTTGAGTAACAATTTCATTTTTAATAAACTAACATGGATTGTAGAGTGCTGTATACATGTAAGTATGAAACATCATCATACATGACAACACTTGAACAAAAATCCTATCAAACCTATTCTCCTAGGTTCAGGCCATAGCTGGTTTATTAGGAAGAATTTTTATTACATCATGTCTGGGATTTAGATAGGACGATATCAAGAATATAAGTGGTCTCAACATCATGAGATTTTTCTAGAATTTATTATGAATTTTCAAAGTTCTAGGGTTTAGAAACTTAAAAGTGATGAACATAGACGGGATAAACTTTGAATCAAGTTAAACTTATTGAGTTAATCATGGACATGATTAAGGAAGAAGAATAGGATTCACCTCTTCAAGATCAAAGACAAAGTGAAATCCAAGAATTCATCACAAAGTGATGCTAAAAGCTCGTTAACTCGTGAGTTTTTGAAACAAAAAGGCACTAGGAAGAAATGAAATGTGAGGGAGGGTATTTATAGAGATGTGGCTGCGCCACTTTTGAAGTGATCAAGTAGAAAGGAGTGATTTTTCTAAGGATTTAAGTGCAATTAATTCCTAAAGGGACCATTTTACCAAAATTCCAAAAGTATAAGGACTATTTTGAAAATTGTCAATGGTTGAAATGATGACCATGTGCAACATTTAATGTGTTCCGCATGTGACTCATCTTGTTGGACACTGTAGGAGGCTTGGGAGATCTAGGATGTTTTTGAGTATGTTGGTTATTGTGGAACTTGGGAGAACATTGAAACATTGTGGAAGGATTCAGAATCAACTTGACTCTTCCAAGTTAAGGGCATCGGCTCCTTCTTGGGCTTGCGCATGGGCACTTGGAAATTTGAAACTGGTTTAATTATTTTGGCTATGGCCCAGCGCTGTCGCGTACCCAGCGTCCAAAAGATGAGGCGGTTAGTAGAAATGTAGTTTAGTGTGCGACAACTCGGGTATCGTATCGCAAGGACTCTCGTAGTGCTATTATCGCAGAAAATAAGTTTCTTGGGGGGGTGTTTGGTTTGAAATTGATTGGAAAAACAGAATGAAAGCAGAGCGTAAAAAAGAGCAAATTACGTGATTATCAAATAAGACTAAGGCGATCAATCTGCTGTTTCGTTTCCCACTATCATCGGTTCATGTAATTCCATGCCCTAAGCAGAGTCTAATCCTTTTCCGATTGTAGCATCGATTAAGCGAAACCAAGCGCTATGGGACATATATTCCTAATTAGAATTAAGCAAGCGGATGAAGCCCTTCGTGAATTAAGCAAACACGAATTGAAGCACGCGAATTAAGCAAACGCGATTAAGTTTAGGAACATACAATCATCGAAACAAATCAATACCCATTCGATACAAACTGAATTAAGCAAACGAGAGAATATAGAATAGATATTGAAAGAGAAGAGAATTAAATCGGGAAATTACAAGACCTCAAGTGTTGGTGGAAGCCGATTACAGAGATCAACCTAGGGAGATTAGTTCTCCATCAAAAACGCAATACAACCAGAAGAATTTCGAAAACAAGGATTAGCAAAAGATCATTACGTTCCGCCCTAAATGACTATTTATAACTTTCGAAGCTGCGCATTCTCGCGAGGCGAGTGGCCTCTCGTGGCGAATATTAAAATGGCGCCTTCTTGAATTTGTATTCTCACGAGGCGAGCGTGATTCTCGCGAGGCGAGTCTTCAAAACCTGGGTTGTCACGGTAGTGATGCCTATCACGGCCAGGCCGTGATGGTCTCTGTCTTGGTGCTTATCTGTCATGGCCGTGACCTTCATCACGGCCAGGCCGTGATGGTCTCTGTCTTGAGGGTTTCTCTTCACGCCCGTGATGGGTGTCACGGGATGGCCGTAATGCTTGCTGACTTCAGGCTCGCGAGGCGAGCAATAGCTGCGGGGGCGAGGCGAGAGAACATGACTTTTCGGCTTTGGCTGGTCCTCACTCTCGCGGGGCGAGTATCTGCTCGCGTGGCGAGTGTTTCCAGTTGCAATTTCCATTGTTTCCTTCATTCCTTGGACTCTAAGTCAACTTTGAAAACATGAAATAGCCATAAGTGCTTTATTTGACTCAAAAACTGACTAAATAACCCTAAAACTACTTAAGGGACTCAAAACCTTGCTTGAGGACAATCAGGCCTAATTTGGGTGAAAACGAGATATAATCGGCACAAAACCACGGTCATACTAGTCATAAAACTAGATGAGCCAGAGGCTTATCAAAATACCCCAAACTTGAACTTTGCTTGTCCCCAAGCAAACTAAAACTCAAAACGACTCAAGACTTGGCAAGCTAGAAGGATTTCAACCAATTTCGCACAAATTTCAAGCAATTCATCAAAACAATTTCCCTTCAATGTTTCCCCCTTTTCAACAATGTAATCCCCACAATCATTTATTCTGAACATCTGAGAATTTCATCAATCAAACAATCATTAATCTAAGTAGGGGATCTAAGTTACACACAAGAGGGAGATCACCAAATTCAAACAATCGCCTTCCTCACAAAGGTGTTTAGTGTTCACTCAATCTCTCAGTTTGTCTAGGCTAACAACATTTCACTCAGTTTCACTTTTAAGAGCACTTCCCATGAATTTGATTTTCATCTCAAAATGGTTCCCACAGAGAACATGCATGCAACATCAAAAGGTCTTTCAAGGTTGTAATGGGGCCTGGCTAAGGGAAGGATATACAAAGGTACTGGCTGAAGTCCCTAGGAACTAAGAGAGCATGAAGCTGTTTACACATTGAATTCCTTACTCAAGTTCCTATTCTTATTCTTCTTTTTGCCTTGGGTGGCTACAGCCCTTTTCTTCTAATACCCTTCTTGACATTTTGCTTTTTTTTTTTTTATAGAGATTTATTTTTGCCCTTTGGCTCCAACCTTTATTTTTTTATTTTTATCAATACCCAACAACACATCATATCACTGTAGCCACCCCAAACTTAGTTTCTTGCAACCATTCTCTTGCTAAGCTTCCATGCTCTCCTAATCCTAAGATCGGGTTAACATGGTTTTTTTTTTCAGATTTAGGCTCATAACATAAGGTCAACATGAAACAATAGGCTAATTAGGCTCAAAGGGGCTAACTAGGGAACATGCATTAGGGACTGGTTCAATTTAGGTCAAGTAGTTAATTCAAAGAAAATTGCCTAAATCATTTGATGCAAACACATAGACATGCAAACCATGAAGAGATTCAAGCAAATTCGGGAAAGTGCAACTCGAAAGTGATTCACACAATCAAAAACATGTTGGAGGCTCAAATCCTCACCCGGACATTCATGCAAATTGTTTGACCGAGATTCTATCCCTAGTGTGTGCACCCTATCACCCCAAACTTATCATAAATCATGCTCTCACAACAAAATATCTCAAAGTTCAGTTTTCAATTTTTCAAATGGGGATCACAATTTCCAAATTTCAAAAACTTAGGGGGAATCATCAACATAAATCATGCCATCAATCTGTGCTAAATCAACCAAAACCTACCAAGCTTGCCGACACAAGACACACATGCTCTTGAGCTTCTCAAATTATTCAAGAGCGAAAGAAAACACAACAAAACACAAAACACAACAAAACAAACGGTTCCCTCCCCCACACTTAAAACATACATTGTCCTCAATGAACAACACAAATATCAAAACAGAGTGAGGGAAAGGAAAGGGTGCTCCCTGATCAGGTTGCAGTGTAGGTGGGCTCCCCCAAAGAGAGCTCCTCAACAGTAGCATCCACAGGTCCCGAGCTCTCATGAAATAGCTTCAGCCGCTGCCCGTTAACTTTGAATGCCTTGTTGCTACCTGCACTTTTAATCTCTACTGCACCATGAGGAAAAACATTAGTAACAACAAATGGTCCAATCCACCGGGACCGAAGTTTCCCAGCCATCAATTTCAGGCGGGAGTTAAACAGTAAAACCCGCTGACCCACAGAGAATTCCTTCCTAGTAATCAATCTATCATGAAAGTGCTTGGTTTTCTCCTTATAAATCCGAGAGCTCTCATAGGCTTCTAGCCTAAGCTCTTCAAGCTGCTGTAACTGGAGTTTCCTTTCAATACCAGATTTTTGCATTTCCAGTTACAGCACTTGACTGCCCAATAAGCACGGTGCTCAACTTCCACAGGGAGATGGCATGCCTTGCCGAATACAAGCCTAAAGGGGGACATCCCTATCGGCGTCTTGAAAGCGGTCTCTCGAGCCCAAAGTGCGTCTTCTAGACGGCGGCTCCAATCTTTCCTATTCGCTGCACAACTTTCTCTAGGATTTGTTTTATCTCCTGTTGGAGATCTCGGCCTGGCCATTGGTGCGAGGATGGTAGCGGTGGAGACTCTGTGCACAACCCCATACTTCCGGAGTAGAGCTTCCATGGTGCGGTTGCAGAAATGAGTGCCACAGTCACTTTGATGATGGCACGAGGTATCCGAACCTGCAAAAAATATTGGACCTAACAAAATTTGCAACAACTTTAGAATCGTTAGTCCTAGTGGGGATAGCTTCCACCCACTTTGAAACATAGTCAACAGCCAAGAGAATGTAAAGAAAGCCAAAAGATGCGGGGAAAGGACCCATAAAGTCGATCCCCCACACGTCAAACACCTCACGAGGAAGAGCATGGGCTGCTTTGTGGCATTTCACTCTTGCGAGTGATGGCTGTACACTCTTTGTCGACACTCCTTACAAGTCCGATACACCTCATAAGCATCTCTAAAGATGGTGGGCCAATAAAAACCAGAATCTAGGACCTTTCTCGCAGTCCTCTGTGGCCCAAAGTGTCCCCCTACTTGAGAGGCATGAGAAAAGTGCAAAATAGACTCAATCTCATAGTCGGGGACACACCGCCTAATCACACGATCACTACAAAACTTCCAAAGAAATGGATCGTCCCAAACATAGTACTTGGCGTCGCTCTTTAGTTTGTGGATTTGTGACCTAGTTGCTCTGTCGGAAAGACACCGGCAACTAGGTAATTCACAAGGTCGGCAAACCAAGGGGTAACGCCATGCATCAGCTGTAAAAGCTGCTCATCGGGAAAGTCATCCTGAATGGGGACGGATCCTCATCCCTCTCTATCCTACTCAAGTGATCAGCCACTAAATTTTCGGCTCCACTCTTGTCCTTGATCTCTACATTGAACTCTTGGAGCAACAACATCCACCGAATCAACCTCGGCTTCGCTTCCGGTTTCTTTAACAAATATTTCGAGCTGCATGGTCGGTGAAAACAATAACCTTGGAACCTAGCAAATATGATCTAAACTTATCGAGAGCAAAAACAACAGCTAGAAGTTCCTTTTCAGTGGTGGTGTAATTACATTGTGCAGCATCTAAAGTCCTAGAAGCATAGTAAATGACATGTGCAACCTTGCCTACTCTTTGTGCTAGGACCGCCCCCACAGCATAGTTAGAAGCATCACACATGAGCTCAAAAGGGAGGGTCCAGTCAGGGGGCTGGATGATGGGGGTAGAGGGCAATGCCTTTTTCAAGAAGTCGAACGCCTTCTTGCAGTTATCATCAAAGCTGAATATGGCATCATTCTTGACAAGTTACGATGAGAGGAGAGCTATCTTCTTGAAGTCCTTAATAAAGCGCTGTAGAAACCTGCATGACCAAGAAAAGAAGCGAATCTCGCGAACGCAAGATGGGTAAGGCAATGTGGAAATCACATCAATTTTAGCAGGATCTCTGAAATTCCCTCTCTAGAAATAACATGCCCCAAAACAATCCCCTGTTCAACCATAAAATGACACTTTTCATAGTTCAACACAAGATCGGTTTCAATACATCTTTCTAAAACCAAATTCAGGACTATGCAAGCATGCATCAAATGAGGAGCCATATCTTTGTGAAATCATCCATGAACACTTCCATGCAATTTTCAATAAATTCAGTAAAAATGCTAATCATGCATCTCGGAAAGTGCCAGGGAGCGTTGCAAAGGCCAAATGGCATCCTCCTATAGGAAAGCGTGCGAAGGGGCACGTGAAAGTGGTCTTCTCCCGATCCTCCGGTGCAACGTGGATCTGGAAGTATCCGGAGAAGCCATCAAGAAAACAGTAGTGGGATTTACCGGCCAGCCGTTCGAGCATCCGATCGATGAGCGGCAAAGGAAAATGATCCTTTCGAGTGGCCTGGTTCAACCTCCTATAGTCAATCTGAGACTCTCCGGCCTATTACTGGACTCTAGTGGGGACAAGCTCATTGTTCTCATTTCTTACCACTTGTGAGGCCAGATTTCTTAGGCACAACTTGCCTTTGGGCTCACCCAAGTGCTATCGGAGATGGGGTATATGATACCCGCATGTAGGAGTTTTGTTACCTCCTTCTTTACCACATCGAGAATCAATGGATTTAGCCGCCTCTGCGGCTGCCTAAACTAGTTTAGCCCCATCCTCCAATAAAATCCTATGCATACATCTAGAGGGCTAATTCCTGGAATGTCGACCAAGGTCCATCCAATTGCTCTCTTGTGCTTCTTCAGAACCTCCAAGAGTTTAGCTTCCGGTCGAGTCAAGGTTGGAGGAAATGATAAGCGGGAGTTTTTCATTCCTCTCCAAGTAAGCATACTTGATTGCCGGGGAAGTGGCTTAAGCTCCAAGGAGGGTGGCTGCTCCCACGGATGGTATGTTTGGAGCAGCCGGGGTTGTCAAGAACTTCAGCCGAACAGACGGCTTCACTTACACTATCACCCTGCAAAGTAGAATCAATCTCAGCACAAACAACACAAGGGTTAGTGTTAGTACAATCATTACATGAATAAACATCATTAAAATCAGAAATGGATGGAAAATCAGCAACCAAGTCATCATAGGTGTCGTCAACAATTTCGGAGAGCAACTCTATTTGGAAAACATAGTGCTCTTCCAATGGATGCTTCATAGCATCAAAAATGTTGAACCTTGCAATAATGTCACCGAACTCCATGGACATGGTTCCATCATCAACATCTATCTTCGTCCTTGCCGTCTTCATGAACGGCCTGCCGAGATGATTGGTGATCTGCTTGAATTGGTTTCCCCCTGCCATGTCCAGGATGTAAAAGTCGGCGGGGAAAATCAAATCATCAACTCGTACCAACACATCTTCTACCACTCCCATGGGGCGAG